>PVHX01006005.1:0-105600 GCA_004024805.1 Geosciurus inauris
CCATCAATTGATGGGCATTAAGGTTGTTTTCATTTTTTGGCTATTTTTTGGGCTTCCAAATGGGATAAGGCTGCTGTGAACATTCATGTACAAGTTGTTGTGGGGCATATATCTTCAATTCTCAAGTCATATGCTAATTCTGTGTTTAATTTTTGAGAAACTGCCAAGCTTCTGTCCCACAATGGCTGCACCATTTTACATTTCCATCAACAGTGTACAAGGGCCCAGTTTCTCCACATCCTCACAAACTTTTTTCATTATCTCTCTTTTTATTATAGCCATCCTGTGGATGAGAAGTGGTATCTAACTGTGATTTTAATTTTCTTAATGATGTCAAGCATCTTTTCATTTGCTTTTTGGCCATTTGTATACTTTCCTTGGATAAATATCTACTGATATTCTTTGCTGATTTTGAAATTGGTTTGTCTTTTTATTGTTGCCCTCTGAGAGTTCTTTATATATTCTGGACATCCCTATTAGATATATGATTCGCAAATATTTTCGCTTATCTTGCAATTTGTCTTTTTAACTTTTTGGTAGTGTCTTTTAAAGCACAAAATTTTAAATTTTGATAGAATCCAATTTATCTCTCTTTTTCCTTTGGTTTGTGATTTTTGATGTCATAGTTAAGAAATCATCACTTAATCCAAGGTCACATATAATTAATTACATCTATGTTTTAGTCTAAGAGTTTTGTAGCTTTAGCTCTTCAATTTATATCTCTGATTCATTTAGAGGTAATTTTTGCATATGGTGTGAGGTAGGGGTCCACATTCATTCTTTTGCCTATATGTATCCATCCAGTTGTCTCAGAATCATTTGCTGAAAAGATTCTTCTTTCCCTCATTGAGGTGTCTTGACACCCTTGTCAAAATTAGTTGGTTCACATGCATTTTAAAAGATATTGGTTCCCACACTATATTGTGAATTAACTTGTTGGGATCAAAATTATTGCACAGCTTCACATGCCTAGCATATAGCATAGGTCCTGGCACAGAACAGAGGGATAATAAGTGTCGGCTGAAGTCAAATTGAATAAACCTATGAAGCAGGCATGTTCAGCCCCTCCTGTATTCAGGGAGCCCCCTGAAATGGGGAGAGGTGATTTTTTCTTTTAGCCCTTGCTCTGCAACTGACCGTGTTGAGCATGACCATTTCTACCAACCACGTTTCTGATTTATCTTGCAATTGTGATTCTGTGTCTGCCTCCTGGGGATTCGGCAAGCAGACAAGCCTTAGCTCCTTTTCAGGCCTGAGAAATTTGCTCTGAAGCTCTGATCCACATCCTTGGTAAGGATGCTCAGTGCTGCCGACTGGCATGTGCATCCCTCTGTGGGTTACTGGGGTGGCCTTTTATGTCCAACCTTGTATGTACGTGGGTGTTTTCCAGCATCCCCAGACCTCACCTTCATGACACAATGTGGTGGCATTAAAGCTAGACTTGGCACTCCCATTCCCCAGAACATGCAGCAGTGTTTTCTTATATTTTGCCAGGACAGTGTAAACATGATTCTGTGGCTTGATTTTTTCCACTTTGTTGCCATTAAATATTTCCCATGTTTCTACATGGCCTTCATATTTCATATTTGTAAGATTTCATTGTGTTTCTGTGCCAGTCCCTTCTTGTTAAACATTTAGGCTTTCTTCTCACCCCCACCTCCACCTCCCAGGCATTTAAAAAATAGATTTTAGGGAACAAAAACAAAAACAAACTGTGCCTCACTCACCAGAATGACAGTTCCAATTTAGATACTCCTTGCAAGACTTGGTGGTTATGGGCTGAATGGACCTTAAATATCTGGAGACCGGCTTACTTGATTCAAAGAATATGCATGGAAACTCACCTGCAGTCTCGTGTCTCCATGAAATATGAGATTAAGCAGTTTGCCTGTGCAGCCTAAACTTTTCCAGCCCCCAGTAACATAATCAGGGTCACTGGTGGTTATGTTAGTGAACCATGAGAGTCTGGGCTGAATGGAAAAGAGGAAGAAGCCCAGATAGCAAACCAGAGTTGTGCAAAGCAAGCCAGGCACATTCCCCGGGGGGAGGGGAAGGTTGCCAACACTTTTGCTTGGTATCTCGGTATGATCATTTAATGCTTTGAAGAAAACCTTCAATGACACAGAACTTTCCACTGTGATACTAGTCGAATCTTGCATCCAGAATTCCCACCCAACCCGTGTGCAGAACCCTGGACCAGGTCCTGGAGAAATCCAGTCAGAAGAAAGGGCACCCCTCTCCTGCTCCCAGGGCATGCTTCTGGAAGCAGAGGGAGCAAGAACACACAGGGAAAGATGTCCCTTGTGACTTCTTTATCTGCGGCTTTCCATGGCCTCCAGCGCTTGCTCTCTGGGTTGGGTCTGCAGGAAGCTAGGGTACCCGGAAAGCAACCATTGTGCCCTTGCAATTAAACAAGAATGCTCCAACTTGACAGTTCCACTGTGAAAGTTTTCAAATAGTGTTTGGAATGTTTACATAATTGTTCAAAAGAGGCTTTTTCAATGTACCTGTTTACACTCTTTCCTTTTGGAAATTCTTTCAGCAATCAGGCCGTGGAGGGCTCTCAGCCCGCACTTGCCGCCCTTGATTGCCGAAGGAGGAATGAAAAGCCCGTCAGTGAATCGCTGGGAAAACATTCCCGAACAAACGCCCTCTAATGAAGGGGCGCCGCTTTTGCAGCAGCGGTGATGGAGGGGGGCGCTGAGAGGCGAGGGGCAGAGCTGGGGGCTGGGGAGCCGCGAGGACTCGGTTTTGTTGTGGACTCCGTTTGGAAGGAGCGCAGGACCCCGGGCCTTTGTGTGCAAATTTCCCACCCGGACCAAGCAACTTTCCACAATTTAATTAAGTGGCTTTAGAGTCCGGAGTTGGCCTAACAAGCTTCTGTTCATGAATGAAAGATTTGTCCCCAGCAGCGGGGGCCCGGCTGGAAACAAAGTGGGCAGCAGTTACCGCTGGCTCCGGCCGATTTAACTGCTCACACAGCCGCCGCCCGGGAGAGGAGCGGGCGGGGAAGGCGGCTGCGGGGCTGGCGGCAGTCCTTCTGGGAATCGTCTCACCTAGCTCTCAGCAAATATGCCATCCATATGCCCAGGATCACAACCGAATCAGCTCCATCAGGCCTGGCAAAGAGGCATTTAAATTGCTAATATTGTACTGCAGAGCAGCGAAAGAGCTGCCAAGGACCAGCTCCGTAGGATCCACAGAGACAAACCTGGAGATCGGATAGGTTGGGTTTCAGAAAGAGCCCAAGTGAGAAACGCTGGAAGCTGGCTGTCAAGAGGCCAGAGAAATGGGAATCCTTGGTAAGGAAGCATCAGAAGAAATAGTGACAGAAATGTACCTAGCAGGGCGCCTTGGAGCTGGTGGGCCACTGGGGCCCCTTTCTCATCTATTATTTCTGATAAGGGGCCAGCTGGAGTTTTCCACAAAGGCTGCTCTGTGCAAAGGCGGCATCCCCTCTTACTTTAGAACAAGATAGATTTTTCTAGAAGGAAAATAAAAGTGCAAGCTGGTCAGAAGAGTTAAGGGCTGGCTGCAGCCATGAAGTGTTCCTCAGTTATGGTTGTTGAGAGTTCCTGCTCTTGGCCATGGTCGGTGGAGTCGATTTGGGATGAGGGTCTTGTGTAGCCACTTTCCAGTGGAGGGTTCACCGAGTGTTTTTCTCTGCCTGTATTTTTAGAAAAAATTATGATGACAGTTGTTAGGTCTCAGGCAGGCAGGCAGCACATTCCATTACAAAGTTAGCATGAAATCAATATGTAAATAACCCTTTCTAACTGGCAGCTATTTTTGAAGGCAGAACGCACCTGATGTTGCAGGTTTGTTCCAGTTCACTTTAAATACCTCTCTGTCCTCTGAGTCTGAGAATGTGCTCACAGTTGGAAGATCTTTCCTCCTTTTCCCTTGATCTTTGCATCATCCGGATAGCGGTGATGCCTCCATGAGCTTTGTTCTCAAACCTCCTCCATCATTTAAAAATCAGATTGACAAGACCTACTCCAGGCTAGGAGTGTTAGTTCTGCTTTGGCATGGTCATGTTTCAATAGCGAAAGATGCTCTGGGAGGGGCAAGGGTGGCAGGAGCCTGGACCATCATCGGAAGGAATTAAAGGAGAGAGAAAGCCCGAGAGGCTGAGGTCAAGTTTGAATCAGAAATTTAGACAGTCACTGCCAAAACACATAGAAGTCATTGCCAAGACATAAAAGGTCAGTGGAAACCAGCTGTGCGAAGAATCAGGTTAGAACCCATATGGCAGCTCAGCAGGGAGAAACAGGTCTCCAGGTACTCTTCAGTGACTTGGGGTCCACAGCCACAGGTCTCTGCATAGTCCCTTGCCACAGTGAGTTTTCCTTGTGGTTGGCCCTTTTTAGAAACAAACAACTAGCTGTTTTAACAGAAATACTAACAGAATGTACCATGCAAGAACAAGTGCCAGAAAGCCCAGTGTGGCATGTGGGGTGTGTATGCGTTTATTTTCTGAATTCCAAGGGGTGATGAAGTTCAACCTGGGGTCTGATAATAATGACCTCTGCAATTACTAAATATCTAAAATATGTCGCTTACTGCTTTATGAGTTCTTACGTACTTGAATAGTTCTAGTGTTCTTCCTTATAATTAAGCTGAAATCTGCCTTCCTGTACTTACACCCATGGACTTACACCCAGAACAAGGACTCTTCTTTCATAGAAGACAGGTAGTATCTTGTTTGGTGACATCTCTACTCCAGGCTAAATATTTCCATTCTTTAATTATCAGAATCCTCTCCCCCACATAGTCACGATCGATTGCCTCCCTATTTTTGTCACTGGTGTGTCTCTGGAAGGAGATGCCTCCTTCTGAGGCATTTAACTCCAAAGAGAGTCTCTCTGCAGGAACAGAAACATTTGGAGAGGTCTTTCACTTTCCTAGTACACAGCAGCCTGTCTTTTATTGCACAAGGGTAGGCAGGTGCTTTAGAAGTTTTATCTGTTCTCCCTGAACCCAGAAGGCAGAGCTAGGGTCACTGGGGACGAGGAGATATTCCAGGAAAGTTATGTCAACTTGAATAAAGAATTATTGAATGAGGAAGTGTATGACCATGGAGTGACGTGCTTTGAGGGGAAGTGAGTAGCCTATAGCCTGCAGGTGTCTCAGAGAGGCGGAGAATTGCAGAAGGTACTCATCCATGGAGAAGTTTCCATCCCACCCTAAGGTAACTCCCAGCTATGGATTCTGGCTATTCATTCACTTACACATTTATTGATGCAGGCCAGATGCAAGATGCTATTCTAGGCTCTGAGGGGCTGTGCAGTTGATATGAAGAGTAGGGAAAGGAATGAAATGCACAGAACATAAATGTAGCATTTTAACCATCTTAGGTAGACAGTTCAGAGGAATTGGTCCGTTCATGTTGTTGTATGACTGTCACCACCATGGACCCACAGGAGTCCCTTCATTGAGCCAATCTCCTTTTTCCCTTCACATCAGCCCCAGGCAACCAGTCTACTCTGTGTTTCTATAAATTTGACTCTTCTAGGCATCTTCTATAAGTGGAATCATTCAGTATGTGTCCTTTTATGACTGCCTCATTTCATTTAGCATGTCCTCAAGGTTCATCCATGTTGTAGCATCTGCCAGAATTTCCTTACTAAGACTAGATTGATGTTCCATTGGATGTATATGCTACATTTGTTCATCCATTATTCATTGATGGACAGTTGGGGTGCTTCTGCCTTTTGGCTATTGGAAATAGTGCTACTGTGAACATGAGTGCACAAATATTCGTGTGAGGCCCTGCTTTAGATTCCTTTGGTATACACCCAGAGGTGGAATTGCTGGACCAATTACCAAGCGTGGTACTTCTTTATTTTTTCTGTTTTTGTTTTTGTTTTGTTTTGTTGGTACTGGAGATTGAACTCAGGGGCACTTGACCACTGGGCCACATCCTCAGCCCTATTTTGTGTTTTATGTAGAGACAGGGTCTCACTGAGTTGCTTAGCGCCTCACTGTTGCTGAGGCTGGCTTTGAACTCGCGATTCTCCTGTCTCAGCCTCCCAAAGTGCTGGGATTACAGGCGTGCGCCACCATGCCCAGCTAGCGTGGTACTTCTATACTTAATTTTTTGAGAAACCACTGTATGGTTTTCCATAGTGGCTGCACCATGTTACATTTCCACTAGTAGTGTATAATTTCTCTACAGTCCCACCAATGTTTTTTGTTTGTTCATTTTAATAGCCATCCCCATGGATGTGATGTGGAGCTCACCGTGGGTATTGATATGCTTTTCCCTAGCTATTAGTAGCATTGAGCATCTTTTCATGTGCTTCCTGGCCATTTGTTTATCTTCTTTGAAGAAATGTCTATTCAGGTCCTCTGCTTGTTTTTTGACCAAGTTATATTTTTGTTGCTGAGTTATAGTTGTCTTTTATATATTCTAAATACTAACCTCTTATAGGGTATATCATTTACAAATATTTTTCACACTCTGTAGGTTGTCTTTTTATTCAGTTGCATCTTTTAGTTTTAGAGAAGTTTTAGCTTTTGATGAAGTTCAATTTATTTATTTTTTTCTTTTTCTGCCCATACTTTTAGAGTCTATCTAAAAAATTATTGCCTAAAGTCATGAGGCTTTTCTCCTGTGTTTTCTTCTAAGAGTTTTATAATTTTAGCTCTCACATTTAGGTCTTTAATCCATTTTGAGTTAACTTTTGTATATAGTGTAAGGTAAATGACTATGCATACAATGTAAGGTAAGGGTCAATTCATTCATTTACATATGGATATCTAACACCCAGCAGCCTACACTCTTTGTTGCAGACTGTCCTTTGCCCATTGAGTAGTCTTAGCAGCCTTGTTGGAGCTTATTTAACCATGCACGTGAGGGTTTGCTCCTGAGTGGTCTAGTCTGTCTCACTGGTTTACGCCTGTCTTCACGCCAGTGACACACTGTTTTGATTACTGTCATTTTATAGTAAGTTTTGGAGTCAGGAAATATGAGACCTCCACCTTTGTTCTTCTTTTTCGTTTGGCTATTTGGAGCTCCTTGGAATTTCATATAAAATTTGAGGATAAATTAAGTAACATTCAAAAAAAATTAAGTAACATTTATTGTGTCTGTATGTATATGTATGTGTATATCTATATCGATATCTATACATAAAAATCTCCTAAGAGCTGTTGGTGATGCAAATAGGAGACAGAAAAAGTAAACTTTGTTTTCTGAGGGAGTACAGTCTTATAAGAAAAGATGTAACAAATAAATGTAAAGTACACATGTGCCTTAAATCCTGATGCAAGAGCAGGGAAAGGAAGCAAAACTGAAGACAGAGCCACGCCCCTGCTCCTGCTCCCTCCCCCCAGTCGTACTAAGGATGCAACCCAGGGGCACTCTACCACTAGCAACATCCCCAGCCTTATATTTTTTATTTGAGACAGGGTCTTTCTAAGTTGTCCAGGCTGGCCTTGAACTTTTGTTCCTCCTGCCTCAGCCTCCTGAGTAACTGGGGTTACAAGTGTGCCTAGCCACCATGCCTGGCCAGGCTATTTCTAAAAAGGAAAGTTCTGGTGGGTTCTTTGATACAGTGATTGTTCCAATAATTTTTCCTGAATGTGGAGAAGTAGACTGTGCTAAGATAGCCAACCCTGTCTCTTGCTTCCTTGGAGAAAAAGAGGACAGTTAAACACCATGTCCCTGAAATGTCCCTCCAAGTCCCCAAAACCTAGCCAAGTTAAGGGAACAATAAGAGCAAATTTGGGTCAGAATGTCCAGATGCGTAGTATCTTGAAGGACACTGGCTTTCTCTCATGTATGCTGGGAATTAGGGCAAGTTAGTGTCATCTGTAGAAAGTTGCTTTCTTGCATGCATGCCAAATTCTTTGGGATGCTGGTCATACAAGGACAAAGCAAGCTAGACTAGTGATGTCACTGCGTCTGTAGCCTAGCTTTTAAAACCCCTTTTTCTTTGGTAACTAGTGCAGATCAGAGCACAGTGGAGAGGCAAGTGCTTCTCAAGTATATGACAAGTATATGTCAAGAAAAGTTGCCATAATTTGAATACTAGTAGAAATCAAGTTTGCAATGAAGCAGCAGTCTTTTCAACTAGGAGTTGGAAAGTCTGAATTCATTTATGATGGTACACAGTGGTGCCAATCATGTGAATTTTGGTTACATTGGTTTTCCTTTTATTTCAATTTATTCCATATAAGGTTATTTTTACTTGTTTACTTGGGGTGCTGGGTTTTTGTTTTCAACTGTGGTTTAAAGCTCAGGTAATATAAAATTAGCCATCATTACCACTTTAAGTATATAGTTCATAATATATTCACATTGTTGTGCAGCAATCTCCAGAATATTTTCATCTTGCAAAACTGAAACTCTTATTAAACAACAACTCCCCATTTTCCCCTTCCCCAGCCTTGATAGCCACCATTCTCTGTTTCTATGAGTTTGACTACTGAAGGTACCTCATATAATTGGTCTCATACAGTTTGTGTCTTTTGGTGACTTGTTTCATTTAACATAACGTCATCAAGTTTCCTCCATGTAAAATATTTCAGAATTTCTTTCTTTTTTAAAGCTGAGTAATACTTTATTGTATGTACATTGTTTATCCATTCATCTGTGGAAGGACATTTGGACTTCCAACTCTTGGCTATTGTGACTAGTGCTACTCTGAACAAGGTTGTACAAATATGTCTTTGACGTAGCTATGTTCTGATGACCCTTGATTTGGACCCCCTTTAGGAAATCACATTCTTTCATTTACCCCTTGCTTACTCCCATGCCTAGAAATCTGCAAGCTCTAAGGATTATCTTAATTAACCCTAGACCCTCCAGACAGGCAGCTGGTGAGAGCTGATCATTAACTATGGTGTCAGATCACCTCCTCTTTGGGTATTGCCTCTCTGTAGTGTCTCTGGCTTACAGGATCATTCTCAGCCATACCACCAATGTCCAAAGAAGGTGCTGGATAAGCTAATGGCCTCAAAACAGCTTTATGTTCCTCAAGTGCAATTTAGGCTTGTGGCTAATCTGTCATATACTTGCCTTATGTTCAGAGATGATTCTGCCACTTAATAACTGCCTTTTCAGTGATTTGAGATGTTTGATAGATAATTCATCTGATGCAAAACTGATGTTTATTTTTATACTGTTTATGAATTAGGAGACTGCTAAGCAAAATAGTTCTATAAACAAAATTAACAGATGAGGATGGAGAATGTAGCAACTATTTAAAGGGACAAAACATATTCAAAGATATTGACAGTTTCATTTGCATATAATTGATGTAATAATCATAAATAAGTTTGTCTACTAATTAAAGTAACATTGTTAGAACTTCTACTTAGAAATATTGGTTAATAATGTATATATTTGAGACTACCAAAATTATAGTTCTTTTCTTTTGCAATTTAAATATTGAAAATGTCCCACTTTCACAATGGGTTTCTGGAAGGTATTATTAAAGCAATTCTTGTTACCGGCAGCTTAGCCCAGGGTCACTGCCTGGATGCTGGCTTGCTGGATTCTGTTGACCACTTGCATAAGATAAGAATGAAAGTTGGAAAAAGGAAAAATGAACTTGATGCAGATGATCAAACTGGGATGAAGTGCACCATAATGGTGACCCAGATGGGACTGTAGTTCCACCCCTGGCCAGCCAACTCTGGAGGAAGGAAACCAGTCAAGAAGATTGTGAAAATGAACTTAAGTTTCTGGACTGCTTTTTTCCCTTTAAACCAGTACCGTCTGCCCTTTGCCACTTCTAAGATGGAAATTTTGAAAAAAAAAAAGTTTCTTTTGTCTTCCTTCAAAATTGGCTTTGAATAAAGCATATTTTTTCCATCAATTTGACTGAGAATACTTGTAGAACAACCTAGCCTCTTCCCCAGTGGCAGTAGTTTCATCCTGTAACTTTATGAAGCACATTGTATTTACCAACAAGAACAACACAAATCATTCATTCAACAAACATTACATTGTGCCACTACTATGTGCTAAGCATTGCTAAGGCACTGAATGGAATAGGACAATGGATGTGAATCCTGACCTCAGCCTGCCCACCTCACGGTTGAGAAGTGGGCAATGAGCAGCACCAGCTGCTCTCCAAAGACGGTCCTGAAGGAAAGAGTGGAAAGCAAAGATGTGAAAGAGGAGGGACTGACACCCTGGGGCAAGGAGAGGGTGACTCTAAAGGACAAACGAAGCTGGAAAAATCCATAGATGTAGCACTGCAGCCTCTCCAGATATTTGGGGATAATATTCCAGAGAGAAATCCATTCTCTTAGATTAGGAAAGTAGCTCTAATGAAGAAAATTAATCTTAAAACCTAGAAGTTGTTTTAAATTTAAATTTAACTTGAGTGAAAGTAAAGAAGAAACTGGTTTCATGGTTGTACAACAACCATCACTAGCCAGTGACTTGGGGAAAGATGATCCCTTATTTGATAGCTGCTATGGTAAAGATATGGCCAGATGTGATATCAACAGCAAAGATAAAAAGGTGAGGAACAAAAAAAAAAAAGATCAAAAATTGAGAGCTTGTCCAATGAGGTGGCGCACGCCTGTAATCCCAGAGGCTCTGGACACTGAGGCAGGAGGCTCAAGAGTTCAAAGCCAGCCTCAGAAACTTTGCGAGCATCTCAACAAGACCCTGTCTCTAAATAAAATATAATAAAAGGCTCTGGAATGTGACTCAGTGGTTAAGTGCCCCTGGGTTCAATCCCTAATACCAAACAACAAAACAAAAAACAACCACGAAAAAAGCGAGAGCTTGATGGGTACTTTGAAAAGGTGGCTTTCCAGGAAACAAGCCAAAAGAAGTGGCAGCAGGCCTTGGGGCTCTCTGCACACCAGGACTCCTCTCCTCCTCTGCACTGATCATCTTTAAAGATACCAGAACTCAGAGGCAAATCAGATCCACTTCCCTCTGCAGTCATTATGAGACCCCAGCGCCCTGGCCTCTCTAACCTGCCAACTCTGAGACATATATCAAAAGGGAAGTGAGAGTCGAAGGTTTGGTTCATGCTTCCAGTCCATGTCTGTCCCTGAATGAGCTTCCAAAGGATTCTCACAACCTTCAGTCTGAAACTGTGTGCCAAGAGCAAAACGATTCACTCAAGAATTCAAGTTCTCCCAGTGGAGACGTCGTGTCCACTCAGATGAACATGTGCCTATAGCTATAGGACTCGTGCCTCAGAACTCACTCAGTACACATGCCTTTGGAGAGGGGACGTGTCTGTGGAAGGATCACACAGTCATTGTCTAGATATTTCTTTGCCTACGAAGGTCACTGCAGTCCCTCCTCAAGTGGGAGGGAATATTTTTGCTGAAGATGAAAATAAGTAGACCAGGACCTGGTCATTGCCCCAAGGATCTTTGTAGACCAGTCTGTGAATGGCTTGTTGATTAGCACCATGGAAGTCGTGTTGCTGAGCCCAGAGCCAGTCACGATGACATCCCTTCATTCTTGCCATTGCTACCACCAATACAGACTAATCAAATCCAAGGGAACTTCAATGAATTCACTGGCACAGATGCCCGTGTGGCTGAAAGTATGTGCTGTCATTTGAATTTTGATCCTAGCTCTGCTCCTGGTTTGCAAGTGTTTATAACTCCGTGCAAAGTAGTGATGACCCCACAGTTGTGACAAGCCTTCCAGAGGAGATGAAGAAACTTGCGAAACAGGGACAGTCCTGGGGACCAATCAGATACTGGGAGGCAGCAGGGAAGCTAGCAAGTGTGCCAGATGGTTCTTTTCTTGTTCAGGATAGTTATGATGACTGTTATTTTTTAAGCTTGTGCTTTTTCTCTCTGGTAAAACAGTTCACACTAGGATTGAATTCTCAAATGGTAGGTTTAGCTTTTATGAACAACCAGATGTGAAGAACTTACACCTATGGTTGATCTAATCAAGCAAGCAGGGACCCGGAAAATGGAGCTTTTTGATATTCCAGTCTCAGTTTCCTCAGTCTGCAGCTCACCCTGTCAGACTGACCAGTCTAGCGCTGTGGCTCATGCAGGTGTGTTCCCTGCGGTACCTGTGTCGTTTCATAAGACATCAGTATTCGAGAAGAGACTTAATTCAGAAACTGCCTTTGCTAAACAAATGAAGGATTATTTACAGGAGAAACACTACTGAAAGATCGAGAACTCTGTATTTTGCACTTTGAGAATTTAAAAAAGAGAGAGATTGAAATAGAGTTTACCAACTTTCCTTGCCATCAAAATCTTTTGCTGCCGTAACTATTTTAGTTTTAGGTGTGAAAGAGTCATCAATTTGTTTAGGGGCGGGGAAGTGTCTATAAGACATCTTGGGTTTATTTTGATTCTTTAAGAAGGAATGTCTTGAGGTTCTAGAAGTGTGAATTATCTTCATTAATGTGCAGAAAAATCAGAAGGTGAATTATCAGATTCTCCTTAATTTCCCCCCCGTCCTTTGTTGATATCCCCTGTGATTTTTATGCATTAAGAGCACATTTCATGTATATGCAACCTTAAACAAAGTTGAATGGAACTTATAGAATGAAAATCGCTCTTTTTAAGTGACCCATTTTTGAAAGTTAGTGTTGAATGAACATATGTGTGTGATAAAACACAGAATTTACATATACACTGAAAATGATTTTTAAATCTCATACTTAAAAAAAGATTTATTTAGAATTATGAATTGACAACATTTTGGTTAATGGTATGCAAATCAGCAACATATCTTTTACAACACTTCTAAATTATTTTTAAGGTTGTGCTAATATTTTTGGTTGTGAAAAGTTGAGATATTTCTGTTGCCTTCATTTTCATTTTGTGGTTCGTCTATTTTAATAAGTGGCCTTCCATTTAAAAACTGTAAAGAAATATATACCACGAACTTAGAAATTGTTGCCTTTTCTATCATCACTGGGGTACAAATTGGCATAAATAAAGACCTATGGAATTAGAAAGATGGTTATAGAAATAGGAGATGAAAACAGTTTCCTGAGATAGCGTGTGCGTGTGTGTATGTGTTTGTGTGTGTGAGACATCTATGCTTTTCCTCTGGTTAAATGTTTTATCTGTGATCTCTTAAGTCAACATTTTCTTGGCAAACTTGATTGTAGAACCATTTTTCACAAATGGACTGGATTCTCTTACGACATTAAAGTTTGTATGTTTTTTTTTTAAGTCAACCCTGATCTCCAGAGCTTACCTTTTAGCAGGAGGGAGACAGATAATAATAAATAACAGCTACATGAGTAAGATGATTTCAGACAGTGAGAAATGCAGTAGAAGCAGTAAGAGAGGGTCCACTGGTGACGGTGGGAGTGGGCGCTTTCTTTAGATTAGTAGGTCAAAGGCGAGGGTGGGGCAGTCTATTCAAGAGGGTGACAGTTGAGCTGATACCTGAAACATTAGAGAGAACTAATGAGGGGCTGGGGCTATAGCTCAGTGGTAGAGCGCTTGCCTCGCATGTGTGAGTCACTGGGTTCGATCCTCAGCACCACATAAAAATAAATCAATAAAATAAAGATATTAGCATCCATCTACAACTAAAAAAATATTAAAAAAAGAGAGAGAGAACTAATGATGTAACTGGGGCAGAACATTCTGAGGCAGAAGCTCTAGGATCTGTAGCATAAGGAACAGAAAGAAACATTACTAGGCACAGCAGGTTTGGGGTGACTGTGGCTAGATCATGGTAAGAAAAAGGAGAGGGTGTGCGTAATGAGCCTGAGGGTATTACTCAGGCTGGCTCTTGCAGAGCACACCAAGCAGAGGAAGGTTTTCTTCTAAATGTGTTGGAAACCATGCCAATGACAGGCTCTGGTTTGTGCCTTAAAAAGATATTGTCTAGGGCTGGGGATGTGGCTCAGTGGTGAGTAGCCCTGAGTTCAATCCTCAGTACCAAAAAAAGAAAAAAAAAGACATTCTCAGAGCTTTATAGAAAGTGAGTGCCAATGGCGAAGGGAGGAAGCAGATTGTGTACCTGATCCAGGGCAGATTGGTTTGTGGATGAAAGTCTAGGGCACATGGAGATTAAGAGTAATTCCAGGGACTGGGATTGTGGCTCAGTGGTAGAGCGCTTGCCTAGCATGTGTGAGGCACTGGGTTCAATCCTTAGCACCACATAAAAATAAATAAATTAAGGTATTGTGTCCATCTACAACTAAAACATATTTAAAACAAATAAACAAAAATAGTAATTCCAACTCAGTTATTTTAACCATCTTTTTTCTCTGTGTGCCTGCTCCCCACCCGACCCCTTTCATATATATATATAGTTGTTGTTGTGGATGACACAACATCTTTGTTATTAATTTATTTTTTATGTGGTGCTGAGGATTGAACCCAGTGCCTCACACATGCTAGGCAATCACTCTGCCACTGAGCCACAATCCCCCACCCACTTCCCTTTCTGAGCCTAACAGTCCCTGGGACAGAGGTTAAGAACCTAGAAGTCCTTTGAGCATCACCCAGGGAGCTGCCTGTGGGCATGATGCCCACTCTTACTAGTGGTGATTCTCGCTTGGTGGTCAGGGGTGAAGTCTGAACATTTGTTTCTTTGTTTAATCTATACAGGTGATTGTGTTGGGCATTGAACAAAGTCCCAGATGGAAACAGGTAGTAATGGGACAGGGTGTTGCACAGAAAGTAGGAAAGGGAGGAGCGAGCATATGTTTTTTGTCCTAGGGACTTTCCTTGCAATAGTGAAGATGGGACGCTGTTCACAATTAATTGATTAATTTATTAATTAACTATCAGCAATCTGTGCTGGTGCTGATGTGGGGCATAGCCACAGGCAAAGGGCTCCTGCTTGCAGAGGAGGAAGATGTTTGATAGTGGGGAAGGGCAGAGGCCCAGTGGCAGGGCTCTGGGCCCTAGATCTTTGTTAATTACAATGGATGGAACTACTTTACCACCTTAATTGGCTGTGTCATTAATAAATGGCTTCCCAGGTCCCTGTCCCCCACCCCCAGCTGACACCAAGGACCAGCAGGAGAAAGCATCCCGCAAGGCTGTCCCAGAGGCTGGAGGAGGAGGCCACACCTGAAGGCAGGGCAAACTTCCAAGTGGGACCTCACTCACTAGGATCTCCCAACTCTGGCCCCCGTGGCATCTGAATTCTTGAGTGTGTGCTTGTTTCCTTGCTAAGCCATTTTTCTCTGAGTCATCAGTACAATAAAATAGGCACAGTGCTCTGGATTTGTGGGCAAGTTGAAAAACAAAAAGCTCTCATTTTTCAGGAACCTGCCTGCCGTTTTGCCCCACTCCCCATATCACAGTCCCCACTGCGGAAATTGGAAGGTGCAGAGAGAATCTGAGTTTTCCTCAGAGAACTTCATTGTGTGTTGAGGAACAGAAAATAGAATTTGGGATGGGAAGGAAGGGGTATAGAAATGTGAAAATTATAGGTTGTATATATCTGCACTGCTTTTTTCAATTTATAGAAAAACACACCAAGCTGGCAAAAAAGATCAGCCAAGGGGTGAGTATTTGTCCTACACAAAGATTCCCCAAGGTGTTTCTTTAAATTACAGGGTGGTGCCCAGTGCAGTGACACATGCCTGTCATCCAAGCAGCTTGGAAGGCTAAGGCAGGAGGATTACGAGTTTGAGGCTAGCTTCAACAACTTAGCAAGGCCCTAAGCAACTTAGAGAGAGCCTGTCTCAAAATTGAAAAAAATTTTAAAAAGTGCTGGGGATTCAATCCCTGGTACCAAAAAAAAAAAAAAAAAAAAAAAATTGCAAAGTGGCTTCATTATTGTGAGTCATTAGGTGGAAAAGACGCAGTTGATATCAGGACTTCAGGAACCATCCCAGGGCAGCTCAGTTCTGTTTTTTGCTGGGTGGAATGTGGACCATCTAGCTATGCTCTTACTTTCTCTGAGCTGCACCCAAACTCTCTGCTACTTAGTACTGTAGGCCTCCTCGTTTGGCCTCTGCATTTTGTGGAAGATGCTAAAGCACTTGACATTTAAAATTTATCAGCAAAGTTAAAAAAATATCTAATGTGAATTAAATGGGATTTTTAATCCCCTCAACTGTTGCCATCAGTATAATCACTAACAGAATGAAATCAGAATCAGGGGAGGAAAATATTAATCATGCATTTGCATCTATTAAACATAATGCAAAAAGGAGCAGGCTGCATGCTCCTGGGTGATTTGGGAACATGTGTGAGGCAGGCAGCTGTGGGTCATGGGGAGAGAAGGGTGATGCTCCAGGGTGCCTGTCCCTTCCCGCCAGTGTTCAGTTCTTGTGCTTGCACCACCTGCAGAGGCCCAGACTGCTGGAGGATGATGAGGTAGAGAGCTGGTGAAGAACCAACCCCTTCCTGCCCAGAACCCTGAGCCTGGGTTTGGATCCTATGGGAACTTGTGGAAGATGTGAGGACCGTGAGCCTCCGGTTATTTAAGAAGACAAAGAACATGACATCAGACCTGGCCTCTTATCAGCTGTGAGACTTTGGAAAAGTTCTGTCAATTTCTCCATCACTAAAATAAGGATAATAATAATTGCTGTGAAAATCAAGTGGGGTAATAAATATAAAGCACTAGATCCACATCCTATTAGTAGCAAGTATTTAATAAACATTTTTCTAAAAAGAAGTACCTATATAGTTTATCTTTGGACAATATGTTGTCCTGGACACCTCATCCACATCAATGGCCTGAAAACCTTTATGTCTGCCACTCCAGAACCAAATGGATTCTCAACGGGACCCAGGGATGCCTCAAACTCACCAAAACCAAGGGAGAACTTAGCATTCTTCCACAAAACCCGATCCTCCTTCTCTAGTCATTAACAAATAAAGGGCACTGCCCTTCCCCCAACCTCTCAAACCACCTAACTGGAGGCCAATCTCCTCTTTTACTTCCACCCTCAAAATCAAATCGGGTTCCCATGGCCTGTCAATTCCATGTGTCCAGTAGCTCTCAAGTCCAACTCTTCCTTGTCACAACCACTTCTGAACCTGGAGCTGTCGTGTCTCCACTCTCGTGGAGTGGGGGGAAATGGTCTATCTGACCATTTATTTCCTGCCTGCAACTCTTCAAGTGACAACCTAGACTTACAGAATAAGATCTGATCTCACTGGCTTGGGTACAGACCTGTCATGGTTTGCTCCCTGCTACCTCTCCAGCTTCATCTTCTATGGATTTCTCCTATCTATCCTCTGGTTCTGGAAACCTGGGCTCCTTCAGGAGAGTAAAAGCATGAGTCTAGCCCTGAGTGTTTTGTATAAGACAAATAAAACAGGGCAGACTTTCTCAGCCATATATATATATATATATATATATTTTAAATTTCAAAAGTGCAATAATATTTTTATGCATTTACTTGCTGTGTTAGTGAATATGAGTACCTCCTATGTGCCAAGCACTGTTATAGAACCATGAATATAATGATGGTATAAAATAGCAACCCTTTCCTTATAGGAGTCCTTAAACCAATCAATGATAGTAACTAGAAAATCCAGTTATGGGCTTAAGTATATGAGAAATATGAAGATATTATAAATGTGGCGTCTAAAACCAGTGGAGAAATATGGATGAACTGGTTTGATACCTGGGAAAAATATTAAATTGGGCCCCTACCTCACACCATATTTTAACAAATTCCTAAATTTGTTAGGGATGGATTAAGTATCTAAATGTCAAAATGAGTTTTCTGTCTTTGGCCCCATAAATTTTAAACAACTCTCCACTTTAGTCTTCTCCCCTTTCCACACCAGTGGTCATGAACTCAGATAGTGAAAGGATCAGCCATGTCATTTAAATAAAGCAAATGGTCCTGCAGGGACTGGGTTAACATTTGTTCTATAGTAAACATCTTGAAAACACAGCTTATCTTTGTAGATCTAATGTCTTAACCTGTCCTGTGCTAGTATAACAGAATACTTGAGACTGGATAGTTCATAAATAAGAGATGTTTATTTCTCATAGTTCTGGAGGCTGGGAAGTCCAAGATTAAGACAATACCATCTGGTAAGAGCTGCTCTGTGCTTCCAAGATGGCATCTGGAATGTTGCTTCCTCCAGAGAGGAGAACAATGTATCTTACCCAAACAGAAGGGCAAGGGGGAGAAACTCCTCCCATTGCATATTTTTATTAGCATCATTAATTCATCCATGAGGACAAAGCCTTCATAACCTAAACACCTCCCCAATGGTCCCAGTTCCCAACATTTTTTTCAGAGGTTTAAGTTTCAACATTAATTTGGGGGGAGGACAAAAACATGCAAACCAGAGTATCTAGGCACTTTTCTAACTACTTTATGTGAATTTACTAATTGAGTTCTTTTAACTGCCCTATGTGATAGGTACTATCATTACAAAGAAACTGAGGAATTAAGTAATTTGTTTGAATCACATATTTAGTAAATATTTAACAGATCTGGAATCCAGGTAGCCTGACTCCAGAAGTTAAACTCTTAGCCCCACATTCCAGCCATTATCAGACCCAACAAAACACACACACAGGGCAGAGCCCCTTCCATGAGTGCCAGTTTCCAACCCCTGCCTGGACTCTCACCTGCTCTGGACTCTCTCTCTCCTTCCTGCTGACAACTCCACAATCCTGTCTCACAATCAACCTAGACTTGTTTCCAGGGCTCCATATGTTGTTAACATCTTCTGGATCCCACCTGGCTTCCCAGTCCCTTTGTATTCACCAGGTCTGAGCAGGCCTCCTTCACACCTGTCCAAAACCGTTCCTTCATCACAGGTCACTCTCTTACATCCTGTGCCCTCCTCATG
This sequence comes from Geosciurus inauris, assembly GCA_004024805.1. Classification (NCBI taxonomy): domain Eukaryota; kingdom Metazoa; phylum Chordata; class Mammalia; order Rodentia; family Sciuridae; genus Geosciurus; species Geosciurus inauris. Next base: position 18,709 of record PVHX01006005.1, read on the forward strand.
CATCTTTAAGGTCTTTCCCAAATGTCACCTCAGCTGGCCCATGATGACTACTCATGTAAAACTACTGCCATACCCCCATGCACTCCTAGGCACACATTTCTGGTTGATTTTTCTCCATACCATTTGTCACCATTTAACATGTCACATCATTCATTCATTCATTCATTCATTCATGTTTATTGTCGATCTCCCTCACTAACACATAAGCTCCATGAAGAAAGTGGATGCTTGTTTTCCTCTATTGTATCTTCAGTGGCTGGAACAGTCACTACATACAATCCCACAGAGAAGTGGAATGAATGAAGGAATGAACGTGTGGTGGTTCCTTCTTGTACAACACATAATTCTCTGGACATCTTGTATTTTCTCTTTTAAAAGAATTCAAATTTTGTACACTACTCTGTAATATTTCTAATTTTTTTAAATTGAAAACATTTTTAGATTGTTCTGCCTACTTCCAGGACAAATGTTCAAGTGACATTAATGTTCCAGGTTACATTTCCACTTTATCTTGTGCTTCCCGTGTACCTGGCACAGCCTCACGTCCCTCCACCCCCAGCTCTTTGTCTCACTCTTGCCTTGGTTTTTCTAGCTGTTCTGGCAAAGTCCTCATGGTGTGAGTTGCCTGCACGTTCCTGAGCAGCTGACTGTGAGAGACAGTGGATTGATTGCTCCAGAGCCGGTGCCTTTCAGGCTCAATGGACAGGTAGGCATAGCAAGGTGGGAGCAGGGGTAAGGCTAGCCCTCTACTTTCACAAACCAAACCATATTTTTTCTTTCCTTTTTTTTATGCTTTTTAAAATCTGCCTTTAAAAATGACATTTTGCTTATTTTTTTTTTTTTTTCATTCTTTCTCTTCTGTTTGAAAGTTCTTTCAGGCAATATGTGGGGCTCTGGGAATAAGATAGTGGACATTACAGATAGTATCCTTGCCCTGGAGGGCCTCCTGGTCTTGTTGACATTCAAGAATGCAGATTATGCCATCTGAGGTCATGATCACTAGGTTAGGGTAGCCGCAGTGTCTAGGAAGCCACTTACTGGCGCCATTTTGTGCAGGTAGTTACTGTGGCCTGAGCAACCCTTGTGCCTTGGGAGAGGCTGACTCCTCCTCAGTGAGGGGAGACAAGTCCCAGGACAAGGCTTGTGAAAGGAAGGCCACCCCATGACCGGAATATCTGATTCAGGGATAGTCACATGAACCATGTTAGACCTTGAGGACTGAGGAGAATCTTCTGGGGGCTTCCTGATGGGAAAAGCATCCTCTCTTTTCTTAGAACACTTCCTGAGTGGCCTCCTCCCTTCCTGTTTTTGGATGATAAGGCATATGTCCTGGGGCTATTCACAGCCACCTTGCAACCACAAAAAGGAGCTGACCTCAGGATGAAGGTGGCAAGAAGGGCCCAAAGTCAAAGGAGAGAGGGTCCTTAATGCCTCTGTTGAGCAGGTAATTCAGATCCACCTTGACATCTTCCCTGCCCTGAACTTTTCTATAATGTGTTAGTAAATCCTCCTCAAAGTTTAAGCCAATTAGAGTTGGGCCTTCTCTATTTTCAGCTCAAAGGATACTAACCAATACATTATTTATGTAAATTAAAGAGCAAATAAAATAGCCTGTAGTTCTAGGGCATATACAAAGTACAGATTGAAAATGCATACACTCCATTTATGACATTGGTTCCTCTGCTGGGTCCAGGGGGAACTTGGAGAAATTGGTCCAGGGACGAGCACTTGAGGGTTTTCTAGGGGTCTGGCAGTTGCCATTCTCAAATTTTTACAACCATTAACTCATTGAATCTTCATGTCAGCATTCTACAAGTTTATGGAAGTGGAAACCGAGGCACAGAAGGATTAAGCATCTTGTCCAGGTCAACTGGTGAGTCAGTAGAAAAACTGGCCCCAGAGTCATTTGGTTTTATGTTACCTAAATAGCTATGCTAAGGTGATATCAACTTTATCCATAAGGAGTTCTGGATTTATTGTTGCTGTTGTTTTACAGTAAAGCTAATGTGACAAAAACTTCACAATCATTTGTTCTGGAAGGGGATAGATACACATGTGATAGTGTTATTATTCTCTGTCCTTTTGTGTGATTTTCTTAATAAAAAAAAATGAAGCCAGAAGTGGCTCCTGTCCTCCAGGAGAACTCAGCCCCTTGGACACAATAGCAGCTACCCAGACTGAGGAGTGTCAGAAGAACTCTTGGGACAGCACGGTGGGAGCTAAGTGCAGGGAGAGGCCACATCTCATCTAGGTAAACATGGACAGCTTGGTAGCAGTTACGGCACTGGGCCCTGGGCCTGGAAATGAGGTCAAATACAGCTACATACAGTGTGGAGGGCCAGCCAGCAAGCAGGGGACTGGGCAGAGAGATGGGAAAGTGCAGAGGAGCTGGATTTCGCTGGAGCCAAAACTCATGTGGTGTGGAGACTAAGAGGGAACGTTGTTAAAACTCAGCTGAAGCCAGACAGTGACAGTGGCGAGCTTCTGCTTCCTACCTCAAATGACAGCCTTTTGTTTGGAGGGGCCGGTTAGAGTCTCTGACGCTCGCCTCCTCTCCATCCTGCAGATCTCATGAGCTGCCCATCTGGCTGTTTCCTTGCATCTCCAGATGTTCTCTGGGCTCCCACTGTGAATTATCTGCTGACCCAGCAGTAGCCCCTTCCCCAGCACCCCGGGAAGTTTTCAATGTAAACATACAGCCACATTTAAACTGGCAAGACCTTGTCTGCCTGGGAAGCCATATTCAGATGGATCTGCCTGGACTCTAATTCTGGGTGCCTAGCCTGCTCAGGGTCACCTGCACAGAAGCGGGTGAGATGTCGTGCAGCCATCCACAATGGCTTCTGACAGCCGCGGGAGGGACACAGATGCAGGCTAGCATGTAATTAGTGCCAGGAACGCAGCTCTCTGATCACTTTCCCTCAAGAACGTGCCTCTCTGGCTGAGAGGCAGATAATGGACAATCACAGGAGATCCTTGATTACGGCTCGACTGAGCTTATGGGAGCTCCAGACGGCTAATGCAATTGTGGCTTCCAAACCGTTCCATGGAGGGCATTTCCATATGGACGGGGAATTAAATAAAGCTGTCCTGAACACTTTACTGGGCTTGTGCCTCTAGTATCTGGCCGGATACAATCTTCCGCTTCGAATGACCTCAACAGAGACTATAGGGGGTGGTCATGACCCAAGACGAGAAGGCCAGCTTCCTCCTTAATTACTGTCACATTTCCCCTTAGGGCTCTTGACCTGCCTGGCATTAGCTTTTTGCTCTCTTTCCTGGAGCCAGACACCCACTCCTTGCCTCCAGCCCCCAGTTGGCTCCACAGCTCCGGGCTTTGGATTTTTCCAGAAACAGAGGATTCTGCCGGACACACTTTCCACAGAGAGATGGATTACGGGTTGGTGGTGGAGGTGATTTGGGAAAAGCAGGGGATATGCAGTCCTGGTCTCAGGCCAGGTCATCTGAGGGTCACCCCAGGTCTGCCCTGACCTATGCCTGGGGTCTTTTCTCTGGACCTCAGGCTCTCTGCAACAGAAGGGAACAGGCTGGAAGATTTCTAACGTCTAGGGTTGAACTGATACCCTCATCCACAAAAACAATAATGTGAGACAGAGTGCTGAGTTGACTTTCCAGCTGTCTTGAAATGTTGGCTAAAGCCCTCTCTAGAGCCTCCAGAAGGGGGCTGAACTGGCCCCCAGCCTTTCCCTGCCACCCAGCTTCAGCCCATATGGACAGGAGAACTAGAGAGCTCACAGAAGAAGGGAATTTGGAGGAGCCATGAGTTGCTTAGCTGCAGAAACTTCCGAGCTTATTTGGTGATGTCCAGGAGTGCAGCACAGGGGGAGAGATCTTGGAAAGGTTGGCATGGATGTTCTGGAATGTACAGGAACATAGGAACTGGTGATACCTGAAGAATTCTGAAGGCAAGTGGTAGCAATCATGAGTCTACACATCATTGTGCAATGTGTCAGGGACTCATGAGTACCTTGTGGGAGGAGTGAGCACTATGGAGGATCGCTGTGCTTAGGTGGTCTTAGGAGGTGAAGACACTCTGCCTTACAGGCAAAGGACTCCATTGGCAGACGTCCTGGGGTAGGAGGAGGATCGCAAGAGGTCAGCCAAGGGGTACTTGCTCACGTCACAGACTGTTCAGGATGAAGGTCTCAGAAAAAACTGTCCCATGGGGGAGCCAGCATTTGAAGACCTGTCATATCAAAGAGCATCAATGTCAACCAGCACTGGCCAAGAGAGAAGTAAAGGACCAGTTAAAGAATTCTATTCTTTCCTTCTAACCTCTGCTCCTCCTGCCTGCATTCTAGAGTAGCCAAGAGGAACAGAAACATGAGAACAAAAAGAGGAAGAACAAGGGGTGAGAGAGCTCCAGGTTCAGTAGGCCACACCTCTTCTCCAGGTCCAGTAGGACACACCCCCTTCTCTAGCTCCACACCACACCCACTTCCCCAGAACCAGTAGACCACACCCCCTTCTCAGACCCCAGGATGAATCCTGAGCTGGGCAAAGGGAAGTGGCCTTGAGTCACAGGCAAGATTGAAGTTTCAGTTCTGGCAGTTTGGGTTATCTTTGGGTTCATTAATACCTACAAATAAGTCAACTATGAAACAGAATGTCCTCAAGACTACAGGAGAGAGGAAAGCTCTGTGCTCTGCCTGGGAAGAGGGTCAGGGGAGAGAGGGAAGCTCAGAGCATGTTGGAAGAGTGAAGAAAGAAAGGCATTTTCTGTTCACATGCCCACAAATTCAGACTATCCAATGAGAGGTCTTCTGAACTAATGACCTAGTTCAGTCTGTCACCATATGCAGTTTGGTTTAGTATTGGAAGTGGAACAATATACTGTTTCACACCTTATGCTGGGCAGATGCAGAATACATTTACCTGGCCCCAGTTGACCTTCCCTGGCTCCTCAGAGTCTTAGAGTTCTCACTTCTGTGGTCCATGGCGTGCTGTCTGCCACCCTGGGGTTCCTCTCCTGGCTCACATTTGTGGATCTGGTCCACCCCGTCTAGACATGGTGCCTCCTGTGAGCAGGGAGACTGCAGCTCTAATGCTTAGCCTAAAGGAATTCTCGGCTAATGGAATTGATGACTGTCTCTGCCCTGATCTGCATTCTCTGGAATCACAGTCCTTGGGAGAGTCATGGTAAAAACAAGCTGGAGCCCAGACTCAGGGGGTTTGTGGTAGCAGAGAGGACCCCAGAGAAAAAATGAGAAGCTGAAAGCACAGGGAGCCAGGCGACCACTCAGCTCAAAGCTGGGAAACAAGGTCAGGTTCCCAGCAACACAATGATATTGCTGCTGAGGTCTGAGCGGTGGCTAGAGGTTCTCAAATTCCTACTGCCTGAGCTCAGGGTTAGACTCCCAAGGGAATAGGTGAAGATGAGCAGGGTCCTAGAAATACGTGGGAAGAGTGGGAGCCGGCTGGACAGACCTCCGGATGTTTCTCAGACTCCCCTGTTGCCTGTTGTTTGTACTTCTCTTATGAAAGGGTTAAGTCTTGTGATTTGCACTTACTCATCCACAAAAGCAGGGAGATCATCAGTGGTTTCTGTGAGCTTTGGGTCTGAAATTATTCCAAGATATTAGGGGTACTCTGGGGTTCTTAGTCAGCCTGCAAGGGCCTGGTGAAATCAGGGAAGGGCCAGAGAGAAAGGTTTGAGGAGCCTCTAGCCAGGGAAATCCACCCTACCCCCCCCCCCACAGCAGTATTCTTAATAGACACCCTGAATTTATATAATTATATGAGGGATTTTTATGGAATTTGTGTAATTACAGTGATGGAAGCTGATTATTTCAGAAAGCAAGGAACTCCTGTCTCTTCCTGCACACAGTCAGGATATTTACCACCTGCACCATCCCCAAGGGTTTGTGCCCTTGGGAGAGACTTTCAGCGTGGAGGAGTGTGGGAATTGGCAAGGGAGAGCGCTCAGCCCGGGGAGGATGGAGGATGCTGGGGAGGAGAAGGAAGGGAGGTAGAGCAGAACTGCCATTCTGACCCGTGCCATCAACTTGGGACCGTTTGACTTGCATGAAGTGTGACTTTGCAGAGAAATTCAAACCCCAGCAGTGGGGACAGCTGGCTCCAGTCCTTCCCACACAGGGATGACTCAGGCAGGCCAGCCCCCTTGCAGGCAGCTTTTTCATGGCTTGCTAAAAGAATGCTGTGTTCCTGGTCTGCTTTCTTTGGGGTTTAACTGAAGTCCTCTTCGGCATGCACCAGTGATTCTAATTCAAGTTTCCTTGGGGTGTCTTGGGCAGAGTCAGTTTATCCCAGTGACAGGAGGTGGCTGTTTCAGCAAAACAAATTATCACGGTGATGAGGCTGGGCCAGCACATGGGAGAAATGGTCTACTTTCCACAAAAGGAACCACTGAAGCATCTTATTTCTTTTAGCATTTTAATTATAAAATGAAGCAAATCTGTGGGAGAAAAATAAATGTTGAATCAAGTTTATTATGGTTAATTTTGGTTGTAAGGAATAACCCCTATTAAACCATCAGGAACACAGAGGGAGTATAGGAAAGACATTTGCCAGAGAATCTGTGGACTCAAAAATAGGCCTCTCCCAAGGCCCTACTGCTGATGGCTCAGTCTCCCTGAAGCTGGAGTTGGAGGGAGTTTCAAGTCCAGGAAAGCTCTGGGCAGGGGTGGTGTGAGGGCTCAGAGACAGCTATCCATGGTCTTTCTCTACTGTAGTATCATGGCCCAGGGTTGGGTTTGAATTGTGTTCCTGCCAAGGATAGTTGAAATACTAACTCTCAGTACTCATGGTACAAGTGGTACCTGTGAATGTGACCTTATTCGGAAATAGAGTCTTGGCAGATGTAATCATTATAGTCAGCTGTTTCATTGCTGTGACCAAAAGATCGGTCAAGAACAATGTAGAAGAGGAAAAATTTATTTGGAGCTCATGGTTTCAGATGTCTTAGTTCATAGATGGCCAACTCTATTGCTCTGGGCCCAAAGTGAGGTAGAGTATCAGGGAAGAAGAGTGTGGAGGAGGAAAGCAGCTCAGGACATGGCAATCAGGAAGCAGAGAGAGCTCCACTCACCAGGGACAAAAACATATAGTCTAAAATCATGTCCCCAATGACCCACCCTACCTGTCACAATTACCACCCAGTTAATCCATCCATAGATTAATGCACTGATTAGGCAAAGGCTCTCATAACCCAATCATTTTACCTCTGAATTTTCTTGCATTGTCTTACACATGAGCTTTTGGGGGGATCCCTTGTATCTAAACCATAACAGTAATTAATTTAAAATAAAGTCATACTAAATTTGGACAGGTCTAAATTCAATCACTGGTGTCCTTATAAGAAAAGACACAGAGACACACAGGGAGGGGAAGATCACCCTGTGAGGTGGAGGCAGAAACTGCCAAAGAGCACCATGGACATTTATCCACATTTGGACATTTATCTACCTATTGTGAGACATCCAACATATGGTTATTTCTTACAGCAGCACCAGGAAATGAACACACCCTGTTGTACACCGTGGCTCTGCTAGCAGCTGGCATCCTCTTTCTTTGTTTCATATTCAAGTTCTTAACACAGGTCTGTGCAGAATCTGTCCAGGTCATCTTTTGTGGCTATTCTATAGAGCAGCTGCCCTTGATGATTTAGGGGCTGCCTTGGACCAATCAGCTGTGATGGGAGGTGGTGGGATCACCCAAAAGAGAGCAGGACAACTTAAAGCTCCAAGTCCACATGGAGTGCTGTGGCTGAGGAGCAGCCCCAGCCTAGGGAGGGCTCTGTGCAGAAGCTGGAATGTGGAGACTGAGGGGCAGGCTGAGGGACGGGGTGCTGTCGGCTGCCTGCTTTTCCTTTGTCTTCTTCGATAATGCTAATCTGGTTACTCTTTGAAGCAGCTATTCCCCATTACTATTACTCATTCCAGGCTCTGAATCATTCTGATGGATACAACTTGACATGGACCAATTTGCCTAATTCATCACCTTTGCATTTCTTTAATAGTAAAGACAAAGTAGAAGGTTTTCCAGCTGGCTCTGTGAGTTTCTTTCCTCCTCTCTTCCAGCATCAGCAGGAGATGCAGAAAAGGCTCCCTCTGAAGGGTGGCCGTGTGGAGAAATCAGCAGGCCAGGAATTGTGTAGTTAAAACCCATTCACGGTGTGTCCTCTATCAAGTTAGGATGATCATGGCTTTGACTCATCCCTGTCTCTGAAGCCCCCAGGGATAGTTATTGAGCAGCCATTCATTGTCTGGGAGAGGCCCAGTCCAGCTGGGACCAACAGCACCCTCTCCGTTCCCCGTACTTTCGTTAGCTTATTCTCGGCCTATGTCTGGACGTCTCATTCCTGGGCTCAGCCATGATCCTCCGACTCCAACTTCAGAAGGTCCAAAGTCTGCTCATCCTTTCAAGGCCAGCCTGGCCACCTTCTCCACGGAGGAAGAAGTCTCCCTGCACATTTTCCTGTTCCTTCACTCTGACCCTTAATCCTTCCCCATCATCAAATCAAAATCCTTATTTCAGCCAAACAGTACAGAAGTACACAAGGAAAAAGTTAATATTTTTCTTCTCTAGTGTCTACCTCTCCCTTGCATCCCCTTGGGTAATTAATGTTTTGTCTACATCTTCCAATGCCTCTATTTATGCTCACACTAACATATTCATTCATATATTCACATACATAAAGGGGATGTATTAGTCGACTCATCCCTGGGACCAAAATACCCGACACAAACAAGTTGGAGGAGCAAAGGTATATTTTGGCTCACAGTTTCAGAGGTTTTAGTCCATGGTTTGCCAGTTCCAAGATGCATCATGATGAAAGAGTGTGCAGAAGAAAGCTTCTCAGCTCATGGCAGGAAGGGGGTGGGGGGAGAGAGAGAGAGAGAGAGGGAGAAGGGACCAGGAACAAGAAAGAAAGACCCTTCCCATGCACACCTCAGGGCCTACTTCCTCCAACTAGACCCACTTTCTAAAATTTCCTTCACCTTCCATAATGCTGCCAAATTATTAATCCAACAGTGTATTAACCCACTCATGAGGTCAGAGACCTCATGATCCAATCACTTCCCCAAATCCCCACCTCCGAATATTGCTGCATTGGGGGCCAAGCCTTCATTCAACACATGAGTCTTTGGGGGACACTTCATATTCAAACCATAACATGTGGTTTCTTCTAATTTTTCAAGAGATTGTGCTGTATATACATGATTTCTTTTTTAAAAAAATTTGATATTCTTAGACATTTCTTTATGCCCATTCACATGTCTTACTCATTTTAATGGCTTCATGATGCTCCAGATACTTAGTCAACCTTTTCTTGTTTTCCATTCTATAATTTTGGGACTCATGTTCTTTTTTATTATTGTGCTTTCATTTCTTAGGAAAGAGTCATAAACGTGTGAGTTCTGGGTCAAAGAAGGCGATGTGCTTAATTCTCAGAGTTGCTAGTAGATTATTTTCCAGATAGAAAGTAGTGTCACAGCTCATCCATGAAGTATGGCTATGCCTGTTTCTTCACACTCTCATCAACTTTTAGGTGTTGAATGTGAATATTTTGCAGTTTTTACTATCTTTTGGGTGAAAATGGCATTTTATTGTTTCAATTTTCATTTTCTTAAATAGTTGTGGGTTTGGACACCTTTTAATAGATATCGGCCATTTGCATTTCTTTTCCTGTGAATGCCTTGTTCAAATCCTTTGCCCATTTTTATTGTATCCTTTAACACTTACTATCTAATATTATAGGTATTTTTGTCCTTGTTGAACATTCTAGGCGATAAGAGCTAACATTTGCACAGTGTAGAAAGCTCCTTTCATGTACATCAGTTCACTATATCCTGACTATGATTCTGCAAGGAACCTATTATCCTTGGTTTGAGGATGCAGAAGCCTGGAGGCTTGCTGGAGCTGTATTTGTAGGCTGCTGGAGCAGAGCTGAGGCTCCAGCTTCTTTCCACTGCACTTCAGAGAGGGCTCAAGGGCAACTTTTCTCTCCCACCTGGTTCTTTGCACAGCCTTATACCAGAGAATGATTGCAGAGTGAGTAGAGGGACCTAGGATAGGTGGATGAATAAGAGGAAGTAGAGGTTGATGGACAGTTAAAAAGGGAGAGAGTTGGATCAACTTCCCAATATAACCCCCCTCCCCATGTGTTTTCTGGATTTCTGCAAAAAAAAAAAAAAAAAAAAATGCCCTTCTCATTCTTCATTATCATTGCCAAGCACCATCTTTCAAAGGCATCTGACTTTGCTATATCCTTGACTTCTCATATAGCGAGGAGTCTCGTTCCCTTGCATGGAAAATAGCCCCTTGCCTCAGGTAGATGACATTTAAAGAGTGGACGGGCATAAAGTAGCAGTTCTCAGCTAGAGATGACTTTGCACCCTTTCCCCCAACCAGGGGGACATTTGGAAATCTCTGGAGACACTTTTGGTGTCACAACTTGGGAGTGGAGGTGCTACCAGCATCTAGTGTGTGGTCAGGAATGCTGCTAAACACTACAACACCCAGGACAGAGAGGCATTTTACAGTGCCCTCCACGAAGAATTACCTGGCTCAAAATGTTCATAGTGGTAAGGAGACCCAGCTTAGAGTCCCAGCAAGCACAATAGAAGACACATCATGAAGAGGAAAGACATAGGATTTGCAACTTAAGGTACTTGATTTTCAGTGTTAGGGGCTTGTGTACAAGCCGCATGATCTTGGGCAAGTCATTTATCCTCTCTAAACCTTGGTTTTCTCAAATGTAGAATGGAGATGATCTTGTCTTCTTGAGAAGGCTTTGATAAGAGGAAGCAGAGTGGCGTGCGCAGTGAGGCGCCAGGTAAATGTGGGTGATGATAATTGTCGCTGGGAAGCATCTTATTTAGCTGGAGGTGAGTGTGAGGGAGCTCGGCCTGTACTCCCAGTTTCTGGGCTGACTGTGTGTAGGATCCTTGGCTGTGAAAATGCAGGTGTTTGTAGTTTGGAGTCCGGAGGACTAGCTGAATGCTAATCTCCCTGTGTCCTTGTTTGCTCCTCTGGAAACTTTGCGGGCGGACAGCTAATCAATGGGGGGAAATGATGACTCCTGCATTGTGCACATACTAACTGGCAGCCCTGTAGCAGAGACGCGGGACTTGGAAACATGCTTTTACTCTAGAAGGAAGGCTGGGCAGGGAACTGTGATGGAATTCCCAGTCCTGGATCTGGTTGGCTGGGGAGCAAGATCTGAGGCATTTGGGGTATCAAATGGTGCCAGAAATAGGGACTGGAAAATAAGGAAGAATTAAAAAGAGAAAGAGAAAGGTAAGTAGGAGGAGGTCCTGAGAACAGATGTCCAAAGAGGCATCTTACGCTCTGGGTCATGGGATGGGCAAAGGGTTTTCCTAAACAGCCTGACCCCATCACCCCATCTCTAACCTCACCCTCCACTCCAACCACATTTCCTGACTCACATTGCCACCTCTACTCTGTCTTAACCCAGACTCTTCTCTCCCTGCCTGACCCAGCCCCTGAACCTTGACCCCTCAACCCTTCCTTCATCTTCACTGGCCAGTATAGAATCATGGCTCAGGCCACGAAGCTGACTTTGGAAAGGAAGGAAAAGAGAGAGGGAGAAGTCAGGAAGGAAACTAGTCTCTTTGAGCCCAGGGAATCATATTGCCTGTCTGTTTCTAGCTTATTCTTTCCCAAGGACCAGAAGGGTAGCCCTCTCTACCTCTCTACCTCTAGTATCCTGGGCATAAAACTAGCCTATGCACAAATACACACACCCTGGTTTGAGTCATAAGCACTGGTTCATGAACATTCTTTTATAGTGTATGGAATTCACAAGTCGGAGGTGATGCACATTCTGCCCAGGATTTGGACCCAGAATCCAAGTTCTACATCTTCTCTGCACAAGGCGCCTGGACCCACTTGCCTTCTTGTCTTTCTGGAATTCTTGGGCCAGGTTACCCTCATCTCAGTTAGAAGCTTCTGTGAGGGCAGAAAGAAGGAGCAAATAAAGTCAAGGATGTCAGGAGGGCTTATGTAAGGTGACTCAGACCTGAGATCCAGGAAGGAAGAACCCAGGGAAATTCCTTTATCCTCACTCAGGAGTGGCAGCAGGTAGGGGTGGTGGAGACACCAACTGCTCATCTCCCCATGCGGGGACCAGTCTTGGGGAGCTCAGGCTGCCTCCAGCCTGGCTGGGTGGGGCGGAGACTGCAGGGGCTGGCGTGGCAGCTGTGGGCTGCACCGAGGCCTGTCAGGGAGGAATGATTAATGAACAGCCGCACCAGCTGAGGCTAACCTTTGGAGAGCCGAGCAGGGCATCTGCAGAACTGTCAGCGCTCTGACAAGGACAGAGCTGAACAACCAATTATGCCGCCATCACTAAGGTGGGCTGTCACTTTAATCCCAGCCATTCACTTAGGCAAGGACAGGGAAATTTCTCCTCTACAGAGGCGTGTGCCTCGGCCACCTTAACCATTTCAGGACAGGGCAGGGACCCTTGCTGGGAACTGACAAGTTTTCTCACTTCTGGGTTTTCCCTGGTTTCCACTCTCCCTTTCATGCTGGCCCTGGGAACAGAATTCCAAACATCTGCTTCTTGTTTCTTTCTGCTGCCTCCTACAGCTTGCAAGGGAAAGTCTGAATTTCTTAACCTGCCACGCAAAGCTTTTCATCCCACTTATTCACTCATTCGTTTATCTGATGAACAATTCCCTATGAAGCATTTGGTATGTAGCAGGCATTCTGCTACCTACAGATCAGAGTAATTCCATGTAAGAGAGTTCTTACTCTTTAGAAGCTTGTGATCTCAAAGTACTGGCAGGTAAGTACATCCCTGGGTAGAGTATAAAATCTCCTATAGAAATGGTAATCAATAACCATGGGAAGCCAGAGGAGGAACACCAAATCCAGATTGGTAGAGCAGGGGACAGGAATGATCTGAGCTTTATTTAAAGTGATAAGCACCCATGAGACAGAAGTGGGAAGAGGGAAAAGCATGTGCAAAGGTACAAAGATGGGGGGAAATATGAATTCCAGCAATGGCAGGCAATTCCATGTGTCTCTGGAACTCCAAGTACAGGAGAAGAGGCCAAGAGGTCTGGAAAAGTGGGGACCAGGTGGTAAAGGGCTTTGAATGTGAGATTAAGTGATTGGGTTTTATCCTACTTCTTAGAAGGGCACAGATTTAGGCTCTGTCTTGCTGTCTTCCTTGGCATGTCTTCTGTACCTCTATCTGGCCATGTATTCTGGATTCCAGCCACAGTGGGCATCTCATTATTCACTGATCATATTTTCACATCTGCATGTGTTTGCTCTTGCTATTCTCTCAATCTGGGATATCCCTCTCCCATTGTTTGTGGTAAATCTGGGAATTATGTCTGGCTGCTAATAAAAGAGGGACCAAATAAGAGTGGCTTAAACAAGATGGAAGTTTATTTTTCTTTTATGCAGTAGAAAACTTAGCAATAAATAATTGAGGGCCAGCAGCAGCACGGCCGTGTCACTAGGGACCCAGTTTCCTTCTCTCTTTCTATTCCATTATCCTTAGCTTACCTTCCATCCTCAAAATCATCTTGTATTCGCAAATGGCTGCCAGAGTTCCAGCCTTTCTGTCCCCCTTGTAGGAAAGAAGAAAGAAGAGGGAGATAAGACAAAAAGAATGTACTTTTCAACAAAGTCAGCCTCTTGCATTTATTTACAACTCTTCCATTTATTTATTGGTCGCCCCATATTCAAAGGAAAGTAGGAATTGTGGTTGTTTTTGTTTTTGTTTTGTTGAAGTGTTTATTCTATTCCAACAAAGTGAGGGTTCTGGTAACAAAGAAGCTCAGAATGAGCAGACAACTAACAACCTCTGGCACAATTACTAAGCAAAAGACACCTGTCTCACAGAAAAGGCACACATGATGAAATTAAAGGTTTGAGAATAGAGAATTCATGCCATAAAAGGCCTAGAAGAAAACATTGCAACCAGAACAGTGAAGATGAATCTATAATTGTTAGAAGTCTAAGTGATATCCTAATCCCCAATATTCACCTTGAAAAAGTTTTACATGGTGTAAAATAAGAACAATATCATAAAAATAATGTTTGTAAAACTCTGTTTTTTTTTTAAATAGTAAAAACTGACATTGGAAGAAGGAAGTAAAAGTATGTTTAACTGTTCATCTTAAATAAGATCTCAAAAGATTTTAATTCACACTTGATTCTGACAATGAGGAAATTTTCAGAAATATTTTTGAAAAATGTCAAGGGTATTAATAGCCAACATTGATCTCCTAATGGATTTAGAGAAGATAGAGTCAAAGAATCTATCTACCAAAAGACAAGCAAAAGAGAAAAATAAAGAAACAAGAAGGGTGATAACACTTCCACTTTGCACTTGGGACTATGAAATTTGGTTGAAATTTTAGATATATGACTCTGGTAACAATAAGGACTAAGTGTGGAGTTAGGATGGGCATTTAGAAAACTATTACAGTGTTCTAGAAGAAAGAGAAGGACAATTTGTTACCAAAAGAGTTTGCCTATTGTCATTGGTGCACAGCAAGAACAGGCGTCCTTCACAAATAAATTCATAGTTGTACCCCATGGATGTCTAGAAGAGTACCAGTGGGACTTCTATTTATGGCTATGATGGAGTGATTGGGATCAAACTCTCCCACTGTAAATTATAATAAAGCTAGAAAAAGATATGAAATAACTGTTTTCAAATATTGGACAATAGACAGTACAGGACTGCTATCCTTGAGAGAAGAGGAACAAATAAAGTGAGCCCTATAATTACTCCAGATTTCTGCCTGGAGTATATTCTGTATTATGATTCATGGAAAGGGAACCCAAATCTCACTACATTGAAGAGATAAATATCAAAAAGAGGTATGCTCATCATGTACATCCACCAGACTGGAGTCCTAATTAGAGTAAGATATATTCTATGCTTGTATAATCATATCAAAATGGATTCTACTGTCATGTATAACTAAAAAGAACCAATAAGAAAGAGTAAATTTTGCATCTTTTCTGTAAGTTTAAATTTGGTTCAAAATAAAGTAATATAAAATAAAAATGCTGAATTAGTTATAATTTTCAGAAAGTGATGTACAGGAAAAGAGCTCCAGATATCTACATGGCAATCTACTCAAGTTTGCTGCTGAATCTTAAGCTATCCAAGTCTAGGCAAAAGTGACCAGAAGGCTGTAAGCTGAACAGTTCTCAAACCCACACAGGGCTAAGCTAAGTTAGAGTCCTGACCTTGTAAATATCTAGAATATTTCAGTAGAAACTCCAGAAAGATTTTCCCTAGTAATAGGGTTAAACTATCTGTGAAGTCTATTTTAGACCTGTCATAACAATACTTCAATCTTGAAAGGATCAAGCTGACTTGCAAGGAACCTATCTGCCTGCCAGAACAAAATCTGGGATTCCTTAAAGCACAACAACAAAATCCAGAATGCAACAATATAATATTGACATTGTCCAGCATGCAATAAAAAATTACTAGATAATTTAAGGAGCAGGATAATGTGACCCATAACCAAGAGGAGAATATTCATTAAAAATAAAACTGGGATGACAGAGATGATGGAATTAGCTGACAAAAACTTTAAAAGTTATTATGAATAGGCTAAAGAATTTAAAGAAGAACATGAATATAATGAGGATATAAATGGAAGGTTTTTTTAAAAAGAACCAAGCGGAACTTCTAGAGATAAAAAATATAGTATCTAAAATGAAACATTCACTGAATAGGATTAACAGTGGATTAAACATTACAGAAGAAAACACCAGTGAACTTGAAGGCATAGCAATAGGAACTCTATAAGCTAAATCATAGTGGGAAAAAGACTGGAAAAAATTGAGCAGAGGCTTAGAATAGAATTCTCTATTCTGTGGGACAAAATGAGATTTAATAGTCATGTAATGAGTCTCTGAAGGGCACAAGGCATAGGAAATTATTTGAAATAATTATCATAAGCATTTCCAAACTTAATGAATTTACAGATTTAGGAAACTCCATACAGAATAAACACAAAGAAAACCATACCATGGCACAACACAATAAAATCTTAGAGAAAATCTTAAAAGCAGTTAGAGGATAAAAACACATTAAAAAGGGAGGAACTGCAGAATTAAATTGACCAACTTTGTTACCTACATATATGAATATACCACAGTGAATTCCACCTTCATGTATATCCATAAAGCCCCAATTAAAAAACAACAAATAAATAGAAGGAAGGCTGGTATTCTGGGGAGGGAGGGAGAAAGAGAGAGAAGGAGGAAGTACTGGGACTGACATGGAGCAAATTATATTCCATGCATTTATGACTATGTCAGAATGAACCCTACTATTACGTATAAGGTTTTAATAAAAACATTAAAAAACACATTACATACTAATGAGGCCATATAATAATAGCCACAGACTTTATTTAGACTTCTATTCAGAAACTAACCAGGAGATGATTGAGTGACAACTTTAAATGATTAACCAATCAATCCTATCAATTTAGGCTTTCTTAGATAAACAACAACAATAACAAAAGAGTGTGTTTCCAGCATAAATATTGAAGAAACTTCTTTAGGCCAAAGGAAAATGAGACCAGATGGGAATGTGGATGCCCGTGGGGGTAGGAGGGGGGAGGGTGAAGAATACCAGAAAGAACAAATATATTTGTAAATGTAAAATACTCTCCCAATCTCTTTTAAATTTATTTAAAAGGTAATTGCCTGAAGGAAAAATAATACAATGTATTATTGGAGCTATAACAGACACGGAGGCATGAAACTCTACTGTCATCAAGTTTCCATATGTGCATAAAGTGATATGGCATTATTGGGAGGTAGATTGTTGTGCACTGTAAACCTTAAAGAAGCCTTTAGAAAATAGTGAGAACTAACAAACCAATAGTATTATTGGAATATTAAAACACACCAATTCAAAGGAAGACAGGGAAAGGAGTAAAAGGGAACAAAGAATAGATGAGACAAATATAAAGGAAGCAACATGAAGGAAGACTTAAATACGACGATGTCAATAATTACATGGAAGCACAAACAGTTTAAATGCTCCAGTGGAAAGGCAGAGATTGTTGTACAATTAAAAAAGCCAAGACCCAACTATATAATGTCTATAGGAAACCCACTTAAATATAAACAAAATATATCAAAAGTGAAAGAATATTGAAAGATATATCATGAAAACACTAATCAAAAGAGAGGTAGAGTGGCTATATTAATATCAGACAAAGTAGATTTCCAAAAAAGGATATATTATTAGGGTTATTCACACAGATGAAAGGGTCAATTCATCAAGAAGATAACCCAAATGCACCTAAAAACAAAGCTTCAAAATCTGAAGCAGAAGCTGAAAGAAAAAAAAACCACAATCCCCAAATATAGATTTCAATATTCCTCTTTCAGTAATTAATAGAATGAGTCATAAGAAAATAAGTGAGCATATGGAAGACCTGAACAACACTATTGTCCAATTTGACCTTTTTGACATGTATAGAAAATTCTACCAAGGAACAGGAGAAATGTACACGGAACAAGATAGATCATGTATTAAGATATATACAAAAGTATTGATACAATTAAAAAGATCAGATTATAAAGGGTGCCAGCTCTAAACAAAACACTTTGATTGCAAAACAAAAAACAAAAAACCCAGGTATCTAGAAACTCCTCAAATATTTGGAAATTAAACAAAGCATTTCTAAATAATCCATGGGTCAAAGAAGAATCAGGGAATTTTGAAAATACTTTGAGATGAAAATGAAAACATCATGTTTCAAAATCTATTATGCAGCTAAAGCTGTGCTTAGAGAGATATTTATAGCTTTAAAGGTTTATATTAGGAAAGGAGAAAAGTCTCATCTTAATTGCATTTCAATTTATAAACAAAAAAAGGGAAAAGTATAAGTAGAGAAATGGAAGAGTAGAAATCAATCAAATAGAAAATAAATGGTAGAGAAAAATCAATGAACCTTCAAATTGGTTCTTTGAAAAGATCAACAAATCGTAAAACCTCTAGCTAGATTAAATAAGAATAAAGATACAGATTACCAATGTCATGAAAAGAGGGCCAATCCTACAGATCCTATAGACAGTGAGGTCTGAGAAGGAATTTCGACAATGTTATACAAATAAGTTCAACAAATTAGATGAAATGGTGCATTATCTGAAAGTTATAAACTAAAACTGAGTAATAAGTACATGAACTCTGCATCGTCCCATATATTTATATAAGAAATGAAATTCATAATTTTAAAACTTTGCACAATGACAACTCTAGGCTTGGATGGTTTCCATGATGAATTCTACTAAACTCAGTCTCATACCAACTCAAGAATTGGAGGTGAAAGAACCTCCTAACTCATATTAGGAGGCCAACATTATCTTAATAGCAAAAACAGATGCAATAGACAAGAAAAGGAAGCATAGACCACTGTAACTTATGAACCCCAAAGAAGGGCAGTGGCAGGAGGGAGGCATGTCAGTCCCTGATACAAGTCTGATGAGCAATTTTGTGCTGAAAAACACAGAACTCTTCAGTGGTGTCCAGGAGAAGGAGGTGCAAGCTGTGGGAGTGAACTTGTTAATGAGCTAGAGTGAACCCTTCTACCTGGCTCCAGCCTGAATGAGTGGATCCAGGGCTGGTAAAAGGTTGGAGCTATGTTTCCACTTGCTGGTGAGGACCAGAAGACTTGGCTGTGTTGACGGAAGGTATCTTTCCCAATAAAAGCAAAAGCTATCAGAAATATAAGAATGAATAATCAGAACTATGGCAAGAGATTTCAGTATTGTAGTTTTTATTTATTTGTATTCATAACTTCGTGAATCTTTTCAGTTTATACATTCAACTTTAATTTCATCTCAGAAAGATTTGTTTTTCCTTTTTTTTTTTTTAATCATGTCTTCATGTTCATCTTTGGAAATACCTTTACTTTTTCAATAGAAACACCCTCCCCTTCCGCTTTTTTTCTTCCTCCTCCATTTATGTCTTTGTTTCCTGTTTTGCTTTATTCTTATTTTTAAATTTTACTTAGGAATTTTGAAAACTATACCCACAAGTCTGCCACTTCATGATTTGTTTAAAAGATTACTATTGTTATTAGATTATCAAGTCTGTTCTATATATCTTTGTAATTTACCATTCTCTCAAGCCAGAAACATGGGCAGTCTTTTGCTTATATATCCTTATATATTTCCCTTCCCATTGTCAATGCATCATCAAGTCCTATAGCTTCAATTTTCAAAAGGTGTTTTAGAACCCCTAATCTCTATTCTCACAGCTACTCCCTGTTCAGACCCTTACCATTTCTCTTTGGGATTATCACCAAAAAAAAAAAAAAGCTTTCTAACTGCCTCTCTGGATTCTCGCATATTAGAACAATAGCCTGATTCCTTATAATTTCACCCTCATTTTTCTCTCCAAATCCATCATTTTCTTTTCTTTTCCTTGGATGTTTAAGTAATTGGAGTTTCTGAACTGGTCGAGCTTCCTCCAGTCCTTGTGATTTTGCACGTGCTATCTAGATGTTCCTCCCGCAGCCCTTGGCAAGCTCTTATTTATCCCTTGAGATTCAGCTCAAACATTACACCCAGCGGCAGGCCCTCCCTCACCTTTGCCGACCCTCTTCTGATTGTGCCAGGTAGGGTCCCCCAGCACCCCCACATTTTCCTTTATCACAGCAATAATCCTCTTTATTCATCTGTCCCACCATCCCCAGATTGTGAGTGCCTTGGGAATTTGGATAAGTTATCTTATTTGTCTTTATTTCTCTAGTGCCTAGCGCAAGGCCTGGTATAAAGTGTTTTATTGAATGAAAACCCTAGAGGGATGACACTGGTTGCCAGTCATAGAGGTCAGCACTCATACCTATCCCTTGTTCCATGCTACTGAATCCAGCCCCTAGACTCAGCGATGCAAGCAACAGAAAAGTCAGCCACTAAACAAGCTGGGTCTGTAACTCCTGACACACAGTGGGCACTCAACAAATATGTCTGGAGCTGGCTTTGGCTGTAATGTGCTATTCTGTTGCAAATTGGACCTGTGCATCAGGAACAGCTGGAAGTCAACAATGAAAGGCTGTTCGTCTATAGCTGAACCCTTTTCCACAGGGATTGTGTGGATTTTGTGATATATGGGGAAGCAAGAGGACTACTGAATAGCACAAACCCAGGGCTGCTGACTGGATGGGATACAATGCCAAAAGACCTGGCAATTTAACTAGAAGACATCTTCTTTGGGGAATTTCTGAAGTTGGTCATATTCAGTGTGACATGCAACAACATAGCAATTTCCTGCCTATTCATGGGGCATTCAGCAAGTGGAAATCAGATTTTGAGTGAAATCATGTTTGCAGGACAAATAACAGGGCACCAGCCTCCCTCCAGCCCCTCCCCTGAGACCTAACATGCAATCAGAGTCCAATAGGTAGGACGTTGGCGGCACATTGCCAGTCAATGGTACTCGCGGCCAAAATGGTAATTTGGACAATTTCAGAGAAGAATCAGAAGCAGATGCAGGATGGAGTTGTTACCCTACACATCAAGCTGGACCAGGGTGTTGGTCAGTACAGGGACACCCTACCACTGAGCTTACATTCCCAGTCTTTATTTTGTATTTTCAAAGATAGGGTTTCACTAAGTTGTTGAGGGTGGACTTGAGCTTGGGATCCTTCTCCCTTAGTCTCCCAAATTGCTGGGATTACAGGCATACAGAAGGGTCATTTAAAAAAATAATTATAAGATTTCATAAACAACTGTTTGAGGGAAGGAGAGAGAAATCATAGCCAATTAATCTTTTAGTTAGATCCCCTGATTTGTCCTAAGAGTTCTTTGTCAAAATCTTGCATTGCAGAAGGCATTTATTTTTCCTTACCTTTCAGTTTTAATATATTGGTTTTCCTGAGCTCTTCCTTGCCGTAGATCAAGAATGCAGAGAACGGTAAGGCAGTCTCTGCCTCCATGGAGTTCCTTTTTTTTACATATTTATTTATTTTAGTTGCAGATGGACACAATATCTTTATTTTATTTATTTTTTATGTGGTGCTGAGGATCGAATCCAGGGCCTCACGCATGTGAGGCAAGCGCTCTACCGCTGAGCCACAATCCCAGCCCCCTCCATGGAGTTCTTGATATGCCAGGGTAGTTGGAGGACAGGAAAAGTTGCAGGGCTGACCCAAAGTCTGGAGCAAGCAGGACTGTCCTGGCAGAAAAGGCAGACCCCAGACAGGCAGATAGCTCTCCTTTAGGCAGCACAGGGCCTGGGCAAATCCCAAGGAGACTGGAACCCTAGGGAAAGGTTATCTAAGCCAGTGGGTGGGAGGGGGACATATGGCAACTCTGAGAATAAGAAGCAGACAGCCAGATATTGGTTAAGTAAGGCTGTTGTGTGGGGAGAAGTGGGGAGAAAGCAAAGACCTAAAAATAACCCCAAACTGGTCAGACCAGAAAGCACTTAGCATTTGGGAAGCAACAGAAGGCTGCTCCTACTGTCCCCTATGACCTCGGGCAGAGTTTCCATCCCAGGAATTAAATGCTCCTCATACCCCTCTGTCCCAGGGGGTTGGAGAGACACAGGTTACAGACAGTAACCAGCCAGGGTGAAAACACCAGGTGAGCAAGGTGTTCAAGGTGCTGTCCAAGGTAGAGGACCCAGGGTCAAGGCAGGCTTTGTGACTGCAATGACATTTGACAGAAGCACCCAGGCAGGGCCAGGGCGACTGTGGACTTGGCAGATTCCCTGAAGGAACTGTCCTCCCCAGCACTGGGTGCTTGAGTGACTGGCAGTTCTACTTTCACTCCTTTCCTGAAATTCCATCTCCACCAACTGTTCTGAGCCGGGACATTGAGATTCTGCGACGCAGTGGGCCTATTGGAATGCAGGGGAGGCAGCCTGCCTGCCATCTCCTCTGCTCTTCTTGGGCTGCGTTCCCAGGAAAAGTGTGAACCTTCCTCTTCGTGTCTCCTGGGTGGAGCGTCTGAGCTCCCCTGGGAATCGCCACTGATTCAAAACCCACTGATGCAGAATTTGTGATCATTCTCATAGGAACTTGGACTCACTTTCTCCTTGAACTATATGGGAAGGAAGGATTTTTCTGATCACATAAATAGAATAAAATTTCATGGGTAATGATGGATTGGAAACTATTTTTCAGAGGTTTTGGGAGAAATCAGAGGAAGAGAAGGGATCTGGGGCTATTCAGAGCAGTTTGGTTGCCCACCTCTGCTTGCAGGGTTACATACATCCTGCGACAGGGAGCTCATCCCCCTCTAAGACCGTAGATTCTATCTTATGGTAGGTTAATTATAACAGTCTTTTTCATATCAAAATCTCCGTGTAGCCCCTCTTTGTGGTCATCTCTGTGTGGCCATATTTCTGGCCTCAAGAGATACACAGTTTGAACACAAGGGTGTCCTTCAAAGACCTAAAGATGGGCTCTCCAGGTCTTCTCTGGTTATGCACACAGGAATCTGTCTGGAGGGTTCCTGTCCCAGGAAGAGATTGTGAACTTTCTGGGTGAGAAATCACAGCAGGCTGCCTTCCTGGGCATGGATGTGGATGCCAGCTGCAGAGTCCTGACCTGGAAACCTTGGGCCAAGGAAGGATTGGGAGGACAAGTGAATCTGAGCCAGCTGTGCCCTGGAAGTGGGCCCCTGGAGGGAGGTCTTACCAGCTGAGGTGGGGAGGGCACTGTAGTGTTGCCACATCGACGGCAGGGGACGGCACGGAGCTGATGTGTTTGCCAGTCCCTTTTTCTCTTCTGCTCTCTTATCTTCCCTGGACCCTCACTCTTTCTCCTTCCTCTCCAAGCACAATTGTCAGGCTGGCATCCCCATGTCTGAGTCTCTCTCTTGCCTCTACCTTCCAACCTGTCTCCTCCTCTCGCTGTCTTTTGTTCTTGTTCTGGTTCTCTCCCTTCCTCCTGTCTCCACCACCATCTCCGTCCACCTTCCCTGCCTTTCAGATATTGAAAGATAATATATCACAGGCTCAACTACAGCTGGTGGTGACTCAGGCTTCATTAGCTGTTATCTCAGGTGCTTTCCATGGGTCAGCGACCCCTCCTCGAAAGAGGATTCTCTTCCCTACTTTTGAGTGATGGTTTCTGCATCCATTTGGGGGGTAGTTGAGAACAGGTAAATTCTGCAGCTGGCAAACAGGAAACACAGATGAAAATGCAGATTGATGAATACAAAAGGATTTGCTTCAGGAATTATGTTAAAAGAGTTCATTGAAAATGTGATTCAATTTATGAAAATTAGCTTTGCACACAACCTCTCTGTAATAGCCATCTTACGTATGATGAGTTCATATCTGAGTCTTTTTTATTTTAAAAAATGTTAGAAAGTCTAACTGAGTCCTTGCTTCTTTGGGCAACTGGAGGAAGCAAAATCTTTCTCTGAAGGCAGATTGATATAGTAGGAAAAGTACAAGTTTTTAATCCTCGCTCTTTAACCCTCTGGGTTTAGTCTCTGTAAGCCTCTGTTTTCTCATCTATAAAATGGGGCCAGTGAAACTATCTGGCAGGTCTGTTGTGAGGAACAAATGAGTTGAATTTAGAACCCATGACCTTTGAAACTGATGAGATAACTTGACAGTTGAGAAGCAAGTGACTTCAGGGGGTTTCTTGACAATTTCTGATCACACCTAGCAAAATCACTGGAGTCTGGATTTAAAAAGGCCTAGGTTTGTTGCAATAAATCCTACCAGCAGCACCAACATCAATTCTTGAAATTAGCTTGAAGGGAAACTTATTTAGAACTGATGTGAAGAAAACCTGCAACACCCTGTTATTGCTGAAGTTTTGGTTAATAGATATATTTGAAATGATCGGTTAGGAAGAATGAATTGTGTCCCTTAGAGGCAAAAGTATGGTATGAACCTAAAATTGGGAAATTTTAGGGCTCCATATCAAAAAGAGGTAGTATGTGTTGATGTACCAGAGGAGGCACATTTCAACAAATAGGAAAGACAAAGACTTGAATTAATTTACACCAATATAGAAGAAACTAGAAAAAGTGAAGAAGTGATTAGCCAGAGAGTATTTTGTTGGGTTGGAGGGAACCCAGTGTGCAGAATAGGATTTCGGTCTAGGTGCCCTGGCAGCTACAAAGTCCTTCATCAGTCGTCTGCTCCCTTGTGGATAAAGCAGGATGGTGGACACTGCAGGAGCCACACTCTGCCCTTGCAGAGCCCAGTTAGGAAACTGAGAGATGCAGCAGCTGGAAACGGGCTGAAGAGGCAGCCAGAGGGCTTCAGGGGACTTCTCCATGCACAGTGTCCCCGCGGCGGCGAAGACGGTACCAGCTTTGACATCAGAGTCCGGGGAGTGAGTTGAATGTTTAGGATTGATGAAAAGCATTTTACTCAGTTCTGGGAATAAATCCAGGACAGATTGGCTTAAATAGTCCTAGACACTAGTTAATAATTAGTAACAAAAGAACAGAATGGAAGCCAACTATTAATTTCATCAAATTTAACTCTAAATGTGCTAATACATATATAAGCACATATATATATAATACATAGATACATACATATATATGTGTGTGTGTATATATATATATATATATAGAGAGAGAGAGAGAGATGTATTTAAATGGCTTGCTATCTGCACTCCCTTTCTTTTCTCAACCCCTGCTAATTACATCTCCATCCGTCCTATTCTCCAAGGCTGCTCGTGCAGGTTCCTAGTGCCACCATGTTGCTAAATCCAGTGGCTACTTCTTGAGTCATCCTGTTTGATCTGTCAGCAATATTCAGCATAATTGAGCACAAACTTCCTTTTTAGACATTTTAAAGTTTGTATTTTGAGAATTTGTAAGAAAAACACAATGCGTACCATTTTCCCTTCATCTGAATCCACTTACTGTACAACATTGTACCATATTTGCCTTAGCTTTTTCCATAAAAATGGACCTATTATTATAGTTGTTATTTTTCCTGAAGTATTTCAGGATAAGATGTAAACATCATGACCCTTCACCCCTAAATACTTATGGTTCTAACTCCTAAGAACAAGGAAATGTATCATGGATACAATACTATTTTCCAAAAGATAGTCCATATTAGACTTTTTCACTTTGTCTCAATAATTGCCCTTTACAACATTTCCAACCCAGGATCCAATCCATGGTCATGCATTCATTCAGTTGTCCTGCTCATTTGATTTCCTTTAAATCTGCAATTGTTTCTCAGTTTTTCTTTGTTTTGTATTTTGACATTTTTGAATAGTACCCAGCAGTCATCTTGTGGAATGACTGATGATGCTTTCTCATGACTAGATTCAGATTATTCAATTATGATAGGGATACTACATGAGTCATCTCAGCACATCATATCATGAGGCACTGATTTTGCTTTGTCCCATCAGCGGTAAAGTTCACTTTGATCACTTGATTAAGATGTAATAATCTACCAGGTGTCCGCACTACAAAGGGGTTTTCCCCCTTTGTATTTAGTAAAAGATCTGTGGGAGATACTCTGATCTGGAGCCCCAGTGAAGCTTACCTCACCCCTGGATTGTTTAGATCCATTAATAATTCTTTGAAACAATTTTGCAAAATGTTGGACTTCTTATCTATCATTTCATCTCTGTTTTAGTTCTACTATAAGGAAAACTTTCCCCTTCTCACTCTCTTTCTTTCCTTGATTGTTTGCTTTATATTAGAATGAACTAATGAGTTATTTTTTTAACTCACTGAGTTAAATCTTAATGTTAGATTATCCCTAATTCAGCCAGTGGGAATTTTTAAAGGTAGACTCCTGTGACATTTTTTGTTGGACTGAAAGACTGAATATATAAATGGACAATGGACAAACCATATATAAAACTAGAACTCTAGCTCTAAATCTGCAGCTACCAGACCAGGAAGCCAACCCATCATCTTCCAAAAACAGCCCAGGAAGCTGATCTGCTCTCTGGAAGTCAGACTTGAGGAAGTCAGACAACTATCTCTAACAACCAATATAAGACGTCAAACAATAACCTAAGAATCAGCTCAAAATAGCCAGAATTTGATTAATAACTGGCAACTTCCCTAATTTTTGTCCTTGCTTCCACTTTAGAACCAACAAGAGAATTCCAATGTGCTTTCCCCTAAGCCATCAAATGGGATGGCATATTTCTACTTAGCCTACCTACAGCTTCCCCACACAGCAGCCTCCAATCAGTGCATAGCCAAAGTCTTTCCTTTCTTCTGCTGTAGAACTTTCCCGCCCCTCTGCTTGGCTTTGAGTGTCACCCAGAACAAGTGATAATGATTCATTTTTTTTTGTTCTAGTAAACTCAGAATGAATAGCCTTCACATGTCCTCATTTGAGTGGTCTTTGTTTATCTCTATAGTACGCCCACCATTTTGTTTATTGAGCACTTCCTAATTCATTAGCATAAGAAGTTCCAGGCTCAGCTTGTAGTCTCCCTGCCCCCACCCTGGAATCAGCCTTTTCTCTAAGGAGCCCATGTTCCTGTTAGTGAGAACTCATGTTTAGGAACCAAGATCTTGGAGCTAGTTGCTGCTCATTGTTACTGGGGTCATTGTTTGCTTTTAAGGACTTTCTTCTCTGGAGGACTGTGACATTACACTCCCTAGGTTTTCCTCCTACTTTATTCAACATTCCTTCACACTCTTTTGCCCTTAGCCTTCTTTTATCAAGTCTCAGTCTTGAGTCTCCTCCTTTTCTCTAGGACAAGATAATAAATTCAATTTTTAAACAAAAATATTTTACTGAGCACCTATGGTACAGTGAAAATACATCAGATTAGATGACTGAAATCCTGGGTTTAAGGTGTCACTGACTAATTATATGGCCCAGGGAAAGTCTCTTGAACAAAAACTTTAATTCTTCATGTGAAAAAGAGAAACAATAAATGAAATAATGTAAATAAAAGTACTCGGTAAATATCTATATATTATATTATTTAATAGTCATGGAACTCAAGGGTGCTAAACTGTACCACTCTCGTGCATATTTTTCTAGGTTCAAATGTGTTAATACTTCCAGCGGTTCCTGAATAGTGCCTGCAGGTAACAAGTGCCACATACATTTTTTTATTGCCATTATTATTAATAATAATAGTGTTACAACTGGTTATTTAGCTCATTTCCACCTTTTTCTCTGAGAAGTAGAAAACCTAATCTTCCCAGTTCAAGGCCAACCCCATACTTTTAGATTTAAGTAAAGTGGACTCAAGATTCTTTCCTTCTCCTTTCCCTTCTTCCACTATCTTGGTTGGGGAGATGGTGGTATGAGTATAGGCAGAGGGTGGATCTTGCTTGCTAGCCCCCATTGTGAGGGGCTCCTCCATTCTTTCCTCCTGCTCTCTGATAACAACTTTCAACCCAAGTGTACACTCCACTCCACCCTGCAATGGATGTTGGCCTCAGGCATCAGGGTGACCCAGATCACTCCTCCTCCTGCTCTTTTTCATTTGGATCATCCAACCTCTCTTCTTAGGCCCACAGAAGCTTTTGTCTAATTACCTCTCGCCATGTTGGAAAATACAGAACTCTGTGATGCAGGCATGGCCTCCATCTTCCCAGGCACTTCACGTCACCCATTGCCGCTCTACCTCTCAGGTCATGTGGGACCCCTACCACCACCAAGAGCCTTGTTGTCTCCTCACTTATACTTTGGAGAGGCAGGTTATTCTTTTCCTCTTCTCTGAGACTCTACCCTGCCTTCTACCCACAACTAATCTGACTTCTCTGTCAGGTTCCTGCAATTCCAACTGCACACCCACCCCTACCAAGAACTCAGTCTAAATAGATGGGAGAGTTCAGCCTCTTCTCAGAGACCAGTATCTAAGCTCCAGACACATCCCCTCCTACTCTCTGTCTTCCCATCTGAGCCATCTATTTTGGGGAAGGAAAATATACTTACATCATCATGTATTCTTCCCTACTATATGGTTCGAGGTTTAAAATCTATGCTTCCTGATGTTCCGAATCAAACTTTTAGAATAAAAACAAAATAAACAGGTAAACCTACAACGACCTTTTCTTCTTCAAAGCTCTACTTTTAGATTGGAAAAATTATTTTCAACACTTTTTGTAGTTTTTACTTAGAAACTCACAAGCTAGAAAATGGACTCTTTGCTCCAAGCTATACACTCTGAGGACAGCTGCATTAATGGTGAAAGAAAGAGTAATGGATACACAAAAGCACGGGTAAAGGGAACCACTATTTCAAAATATTCCACTGTACCATGAGTACAACAGCATTTTATGGGGGAACAATAGCTATTTTTTCTGGGACCATAGTGTTGATGTCTCAGCCTTGTCAGTCAGATCCAATCTATATCATCCTATATCAACTAGTATCAATATAATCAACTTTTATCAGTTTTGATTCCCTATAAGTAAACTCTTGACCACCTGGGATGGAGGTGGGGAAGATGCCCTTAACAACACACCTGAAACAGGCCTGCCTGCAATGTTTGATTTGGAAGGGATGCAAGTACCCATTTTTAGAGCAGAGACCACCCACTGTGGACTGGACTTGGACCAAAGAATGAGCTTGGCCAACTAGGAAAGTCTGCCTGGAGGTGAGTTTCAAGACAGATCTTAAAATATGTAACAGAACTAGATGTAGGTGGGCCAAGAGAAAGGGGACAGGAGACAGTATGTACATGGGGCAAAATGTTCTGGGCCAGTAGGCACTTAGGAGCAGAACTGACAGGTATATTAGACTGCCCAGTGCTGGGAGGCTGAGGGCTCATACTTGATGAAGACCTTAAACGACAAGCAATATCATTCAGGATGTGGGCAGCAGCCTCAGGGATAGGTAGTATGCTTGGCAATGCAGAACATCTGAGGACTTCCTTAGGAACTCTAGTTCCCACACGTTGACTGAGGATTTGGGCTTGTTTCAGTCATAGCTTTTAGAGCAGAGAACTGTCTGATTTTATAAGCTAATGTATGTTAGGGACCACCCTGCAACCCAGGTTACCCAGCGGTCAGTCTACCTGTGGGTCTCAAATAAGGCAGCTATATTAGGCAACTTTCTGTTGCTGAAACAAAACATTTGAGATAGTCAACTTAAAAAGAGAAAAGGTTTGTTTTGGCTCACAGTTGTGGAGCCATAAACACAACATAAACCATAAACACAATAGCACATGGCGGCAGAGTGTGTCACAGGGCAGGATCATTCAACTCATGGCAGCTGGGAAGCAAAGAGGAAGAGCAATATCCCCTTCAAGGCACGTCCCTGATGAGCTAACCTCCTTCCACTAGGCTCCACTTTTTACAGGCTCCACAACCCTCCAGGAGGACCACAGGCTGAGCACCAAACCTCCAGTGTGTGGGCCTGTGGGGGACATTTAAGATCCAAATGAAAGAAGAGGGATTAAGCCTTTGCTAGCCAAGTGCTTTGAGCCTGGTTCTGGGTCACCTTTGCTTCTCTCCTAGACTTTTCAGCTTCTCACTTGGGCAAAAGCTCTATCCTACATCAACTGGTATTAGTTGACTTCTGTTTAAAAACCTTCCATGCCGCCCATTCCCCCCAGGAATGAACTCCAGATGCCCTCTCTGCTCTCCAAACCCTTACTTGTCCAGCCCCTCTCTAACCTCACCTGGTCCTACTGTCTCATTCTGCTCCAGGCTCTCTGGCTTTATTCCCCGCTCTAATGAGCCAAGACTGTTCCCATTTTGTATCACTTATATCAGGAATTCCTCTGTCTGTAACTCTTTTCCTCCAGGTCTAAAATCTTTGGCTCTTTCTCACCCTCCAGACCACCTTTATCTTACTCCTTCTCTTCCCTCACATCAAACACCGTTTCTTTACCATGGTGCATTTGTACTGATTATCTCCATCTGAATTGACTGCATTTGCTGACATGCTTGTTACCAGTCTCTCCCCCACTGGAAGGTAGCTCCCTCCAGAAGTCTTGCTGCTTTGCTCATTGTTTCATCCTTAGCATTTGGAGTTGTTCTTGGCATATAAGAGGGGCTCAGTAATACTTGTTGAATGTTGGAAAAATTCCAAGCCAGTCCAATCTACTCTACTCTGTTGGTCCAAGATAACAAGGCAAAGCTCCATTACACATCCCCGCCATCCTTGCAGCATCAAAGATCATGGAGACAAAGGGTATCTAACTATGCATAGTATAGTCCAGTGGTTTTCCAATTTGTTATTTAGTTGTGGAAGTTGTTTTTGATTTTTGATTTCAAATAAAATCTTACACAAAAGGGTCATTTATAAAACAATAAAAAGAGCTGTCAATGACAGCCAGCTTTCTCACTATTAGAGAAAGGTTACAAATAAGCGAGGCAGGAAGGCTAGAATGAACCCTGTGCTATTGGATTAAATTTAGAAATATCAGCATAAACTTATCTTTGCTTGCTTGTTTATTTAAAAAATGAAGATAGCTATGTGAGTATCCATGGGTTTGTGCATACAAATATATTCCATAGCCCTGTCCTCTGAATGGACCTAGAAGGAAGCAGTGATATTTCTTTAGTAAAGAGCTCACCTAGCACCCAAATCTTGGTTTCCAAATACCATTCTCCAATAAAAAGAGTTAGGGCTCTTTGGAGAAATGGCTGACTCTAGGGCTGGGGCAAAAAAATAAAATAAAAAGACAAGATGAGCCTAGGGCATCTCATAGTCACAGAAAGTGAAGAAATGTTGAGAGAAAGAGAAACAGAGAAGAGAGAGAGAGACAAAGATAGTCTCAGAGAGAATCTGAAAAAGGATAAGGACACGCCAAAAAGGCAGGAGCCAAAGTCACAAAAATATTAGATCATCACCCAAAAAAGAATGTTGTTAGTCCATACTGATATAAATAAACATCAAGTAAATAAATGGGGGAAGAGACAAATTTCCTACACCAAGGCATTTCAAATGATTTACATAGATCTTTCTTCCTGAAGGAGGGACTCCTCATTCCTTCGGTATGGACGGTGCCCATTGACGACATTCTTAAAAGCACCATATGGAAAGGGCAGTCGGAGGGAGGAGAGCGATTTTTTTTTTTTTGGTACTGGGGATTGAACTCAGGGGCACTCAACCACTGAGCCACATCCCCAGCCCTATTTTGTGTTTTATGTAGAGACAGGGTCTCACTGAGTTGCTTAGCGCCTTGCCGTTGCTGAGGGGAGAACAATTTTAAGGGGCATTAGGCATGGCTTTGGCAGGTGGTCAAGGTCAACAGCAACACACCTGATAAGTCATGTTGGTTTGTGCCTTAGGTATGGTGTGATGAAAATAGCCCTTAGTCTTTGTCTTCCTCCCCCAAACCCAAACAGTCTGTGAGAAAAACACCAGAAATTCCTACAAAGGACTTTCTAAAAAATACCTGACCAGTATTCCTTGAGACTGTCAAGGTCATCAAAACCAAGGAAAGTCTGAGACATTTCCACAGCAAAAAGGAGCCTGGAGGAGACAGGTTGGCTAAGTGTAATGCAGTGTCCTTGATGGGCCCCGGGACAGAAAAGGACATTAAGTAAAATCTAGGATATCTACACAAACTATGTCCTTTAGTTAGTAATAATGATCAATATAATTCATTAAATGTACCATACTGATTTAAAATATGACTTACAGGGGAAACTGGGTGCTGGGTATATGGGAACTCTCTGTACTATCTTTGCAATTTTTCTGTAAACCCAAAACTGTTCTAAAATAAAAAAGATTATTTTTTTAAAAAAGCTCACTTAACAGTATTTTAAAATGTGTGAATTTTATTGGATAAAAATAATACCTCAATTTTTAAAAATGAAAAAAAAAATTGAGGAACTTGAGAGATTTGCCCAGCATAGTTAGTGATAAAGCTAGAATGAGAATTCAAGTTGTTCCCTTCCACATCTCACACTACCTTCTACGGACTGACTTGTGCCTCCTCCAAAATTCATATGTTGAAGCCCTCACCCTCAATGTGATGGTAGGGCTTTGGGCATTAATTGAGGCTATATGAAGGACCATAGGGGTAAGGCGTACTCAGTGAGATTGGTGGCCTTATAAGAGGAAGATATCTCCCCCACCTCTTTCTCTCTCCATGCAAATACAAAGAAAAGGCTATGTGAGGACCAACTGGCCATATGCAAGACAGGGAGAAAGTCCTTACCAGAAACCAAATCCTGCTGGATCTTGATCTTTGACTTTCTATTCTCTAGAACTGTGAGAAAGTGAAATCTCTGTTGTTTAAGGCACCTGGTACATAGTACTGTATTTTGTTATAGAAACCCAAGCAGACTAATACACCACCTTTAAAAATAACCCTACAGTTTATTGAGTACTATGTCCCAAGCAGTGTTTGGAGAGCTTTATAGACATTTAATCTTCACAGCCATCACAACAAATGTTGAGTGATTTGTCACTTCCATGTTGTGAATGAGAAACCCGAGGTTTAGAAAAGGTAACTCTCCTGGGACACACAGCTAAGAGTCCAGGTGGGTCTCCCACTCACAATTACTTGATGGTAGGGCCTCAGTTCTTTCAACCACACCCCAGGGCATAGTTGCAGGGAGCAAGCTGCCACATTGTAGCTCCTTAAAGATAAAGCATCAGTGCAAGTTATTTGGAATTCTTCTACATGGGACATTTGTCTCTTCTTCTCCATTTATTAACTTATTCATTCATTTTTCATTGGTATGGGCCATGGATATTTATACTTTGAGTTATAATCCCAACCTATTTTCTTCTTTTTTGTTCAAATAGTTCCAGTTTGGGCTCCTTCAGTTGGCTACTATATCATTTCGACATGTCACCATTATCCGATGTTTGAGTTCTTGTGTTTTTGAGTTCTTTACTTTCTGGCACTCCAAAGATCCTTGGTTCCATTTATTAGACAGTGGTCTTAGAAACCAAGATCTAATACTTGGTGTGGTCATTGCTATCCATGTATCTTTGTTTCTAGACCTTCTTAGCTGACAGAGAAATATAAATATAAATATACATATATGTGCATATATATATATACACACACACATATATATGTATATGTATTTACAGACATATAAGTGTGTGTTTATAGTAATTCATGTCCACACACATCTATTATGTATTTCTGTGCATAACCATCTGCATGTATATTAAGATACATGAACATGAGTTTGTGCTGATGTCTCTGACTCTAATCTGTTGCACTTGGATCTTTCTGGCCTTCTCCCCTTGCATATTTGAAACCTTCCTCTCTAACAGTGACAAACTCGTTCCCACCAGCCACATCCACTTACTTCTGTTCAGTCCTAGTATCCTTGCTTAGCCCTATCGGAATTTTTAATCCCCACCCCATGGGAAACAAATTTTTCAAATAAGGTACAGTGATTACTCACAGCTTTTAAAACTTGAGCTCTACAAACCCTGAGCATCAAAAATTACTGAGAGCAAGACCTTTTCCCACCAATCCCTTCAATGAGATGGTTTCATGCATTTCTTTGTCACATTCCATCCTGACCTTGACCTCCTAAAAATTTGTGTGCATGAAGTTGCACTCTGTGCTGTAAAGTTCTATGGATTTTGGTAAATGCATAGTGTCATGTATCTACTGTTGCAATATCATACAGAATAGTTTTACTGCTCCAAAATCTCCTGATTTTCACCTATTCAAGCCTCTCACAAACTCCTGGCACCCATTTAGTTTTACCTTTGTGGTAGTTTTACATTTTTCAGACTATCATAGAAGTGGAATCATGCATTACCTTCCCTTTCAACTGACTTCTTTCACCTATCAATATACACTTAAGATTATTAACCCCTACCCCACGGGAAACAAATTTTATTTTCATTCATATCTTTTCATGCCTTGAGATCAAGTTGTTTTATATTGAAAAATAGTATTCTATCAGGGATGTATCAGTGTTCACATATTCATTCATCTACTAAGGATTATCTTGGTTGCTTCCAGGTTTTGGTGATGATAAACAAAGCTGCTGTAGATATTTGTGTGCAGGTTTTGGTGTGGACATAAGTTTTCAAATCAGTAGGGACAATACCCAGAAGCATGACTGCTGGGTGATTGGCAGGACTACATTTAACTTTGTAAAGCTTCCAAAGTGATGGTTCCATTCAGCATTCCTACCACGAATAAGCAAGAGTTCCTGTTGCCCTGCATCCCTACCAACAATAGGAATTGATGGTTTTTATAAGTTTAGTCATTCAAATAGGTGTGTAATGGTATTCCATTGGTGTTTAAATCTAGGATGTTGACAGTCTTTTCATATGCTTATTTGCTATCTGCCCATCTTCTTTAGTGAGGAGTCTATTCAGATCTTTTGCTCATTGTTAATTGAGTTGTTTGTTTTCTTATTATTGTGTTTCAAGGGTCCTTTGTCATTTTTGATACTGGTCATTTATCAGATATGTGTCTTTCTAATAATTTCTCCTAGTCTGTGGTTTGTATAACAGTGTCTTTTTCAGAGCAGAAGTTTTTAATTTTCATAAAATCCATCTTATCAATTTTTTATTTCATGGATTGTGTTTTGAGTGTTATATCTAAAAACCCATCACCAAAACAAGGTCATAGATTTTTCTCTCATAAATTCAGTTTTTACAAATATATACTCATGCATTATGGTTGAATTGTGTCCCCTAAAAAGACATGTTGAAATAGTCCCTGGAGAATGTGACCTTATTTGGAAATAGGGTATTTGCAGGTATCAACAAGTTAAGATGAGACCATTAGAGTGGATTGTAATCCAATATGGAGTCCTTATAAGAAAGGGAAATTGGGTACAGAGAAAATATGTGAACTTGGAGGCAAAGATTAAAGTATTGCATCTACAAGCCAAGGAACATCAAGGACTGATGGCCTTCAGCAGAAGCCGGGAGAGGCTAGATTATCCCTCAGTGTCTTCAGAAAGAACCAATCCTGCTAATGCCTGGATTTTGGATTTCCAGTCTCCATAAATGAAAGAATAAGGTTTTATTGTTTTAAGATATCCAACTCATTGCACTCTGTTACAGCATCCCTAAGAGATCAATACAGCATATGTTGCCACCACCGCAGTATAGCTATGCACCTTAGAGAAAGCAAAAAGTCCCTTGTGTTCTGTGTAATGGTTTTGGCAACTTGACTAGATTGAGGATGCCTAAAAAATTGATAAAGCATACCTCTGGGTGTGTCTGAAGTTCCTTCCAGAGGAGACGGGCATGTGAGTCAGTAAATTGAGTGGGGAAGACAACCTTGAACTGCCATCCAACAGGCTGAAGGTTCAGATGGAATGAAAAAAGCAGAAAGGGTAGTTTTCTCTCGTGCTCCATCCTTCTTGAAAGGGTGTGTTTTTGTGATGTCGTCTGTGGACATCACACTCCATGTTCTTCAGCCTTGAACATGGACTTGTACCAGCGGCTTTCCAATGGGGCTTTCAGAACTTCATTTGTGGATTTTCTCTCATTCTGAAGCTTCTGACCTTTTGGACTGAGCAGCTTACCTGTTTCCCTTTCCCTCCAGCCGGCAGACAGCCATGGTGGGGCATTAAGCCTATGATCATGTGTACCAATATATTAAATCCCCTCAAGATTATATATATTCCATTGCTTCTGTTTCTCTGGAAATACACTCTGTCCCAGTCTGTGCCTCCTAAATGTAACCACCATTCTGGTTTCTATCACCAGAGCTTAGTTTTCCTCTTTTAGAATATTTTATAAACGTAATAATAAAGTAGTACTATATTTTCGACAAACTCCTTTCACTCAACATAATGTTTTCCAGATTTATCTATGCTGTCACACATTCCAGTGGTTTCTTCTATTTATTGCTGAGTAGTATTTTTTATTAATTTATTACAATTTGCTTATCCATTCACCTATTGATGGACAATTGGGTTGCTTCCAGTTTGGAACTATTATGAATGAAGCTTCTATGAACATTCTCACACAAATATTTTTGTGAATATATGATTAAATACTTTGTAGAATTACTGGTTCATAGAGAACATGTGTGTTTAACTTAATAAGAAACAAAACTCTTCCAAAGTGGTTGTAACATTTGCATTCTTACTCTTACTGTGCATGCAGGTTGGCATTGTTCCACATTCTCACCAACCCTTGATATTGTCAATCATTGTGGGTTATCTCATTGTGGTTTGGGTTTGAATTTACCCAATGGAAATGTTGAGCATCTTTTTTGCTTAGGGGCCATTTATATAGATTCTTCTAAGATAAATCTGTGTAAATCTTTTGTTCATACCTTACTGAGTTGCCTGCCTTTTTGTAACTGAATTATAGAAATTATTTATAATTTATTGTTTTATTATTTTGTAGAAAGTCCTGATTTATCAGACATAATACATGGCAAATCCTTCTAGCAGGATGTACTTTCTTTTTCATTTCACTGATGTTGCTTTCTGAAGAATAAACATCTCTAATTATATGAAGTCTAGTATATCAATTGTTTTTTGCTTTCTTTCATTTATGGTTAGTGTTTGGGGATCTTGTCTAAGAAATTTTACTTGCCCCTAAGGTACAAAAGTATTCTCTTATGACCTTTATAGCTTTAGCTTTTTCATTTAGGCCTAGTTTTTTTTGAAGGGTAGGGATACAGGGGATTGAACTCAGGAGCATTCAACCACTGAGCCACATCCTCAGCCCTATTTTGTATTTTATTTAGAGATAGGGTCTTACTGAGTTGCTTAGCACCTTGCTTTTTGCTGAGACTGGCTTTGAACTGGTGATCCTCCTGCCTCAGCCTCCCAAGTCTCTGGGATTACAGGCATGCACCAGTGTGCCTCAGCATAAGCCTATTCTTTCTCTCAAATTAATTTTTGTATGTTGTATAAGGGGAGAGTTGATGTTCATTTTTCTCCATATGAATAGCCAATTGTTTCAGCATAATTTGTTGAAAAGACCATCTTTTCCATATAGAATTAATTTTGGTGACTGTATTGGTCAGCTTTGTGTTACTACAATGAAATACCTGAGGCAGTTAACTTACAAAGAAAAAAAGGTTTATTTAGGTCAGTTTTGGAGATTCAAAGTCCAAAACTGGGCAGCCCCATTGATTTGATCTCTGGTGCAGGTGGTAAATGGTGGCACATTATGGCGGCAATGTGTGTAAGAACAGATAGTCACACCTTGAACCCGAGCTACAGTGTGGTGCAGATTAAACCTGAGCTACAGTTGGGGCAAATTGAAGCTTTCATACCAATCCTCTTGCAAGAACTAGCAAGGAGTCCCATAAGAACCACTTTCCAAGGACACAGTCCCAATGACCAAAAGATTCCCCATTATGTTCTACCTCCTAAAGGTTTCACACCTTCTGATAGTGCCACCCTGGGGACCAAGCCTTCAATACATGGGTTTTAGGGGGATATTCAACTTCCAAACCATCACATTTCCATATAGTTACAGTCTCCACTGCCTTTTCTTGCTTTCTGTGAAGGTGAATTTCCATACAACCTCATTTCTCTTTAGCTTAAAGAATTTTGTTAACATTTCTTTTTGGAAAATAAATTATTTATTTTCCTAAATTGACAAATAAAATTACATGTATTTATGAAGTATGATGTGATGGTTTGAAATATGTATGCATTGTGGAATGGCTAAATCCAACTAATTAACTTAGTTTTTCTTCACGTATCTGCCCGGCTGAGATATTTATTTAAAAACATGGAGACTATAGTTAATAGCAATATATTATATACTTGAAAATTGCTAGGAGATGCCGGGCGCAGTGGTGCACGCCTGTAATCCCAGCACTTTGGGAGGCTGAGACAGGAGAATCGTGAGTTCAAAGCCAGCCTCAGCAACGGCGAGGCACTGAGCAACTCAGTGAGCCCCTGTCTCTACATAATACACAAAATAGGGCTGGGGATATGGCTCAGTGGTCAAGTACCCCTGAGTTCAATCTCTGGAACCAAGCAAATAAATAAATAAATAATATCTTGAACTTATTCCTCCTGTCTAGCTAAAATTTTGTATTCATTGTCCAACATCTTCCCAACCTCATCCCCATCCCACCTACCATTAACCACCATTCTTCTCTCTGCTTCTATTAGTTTAGCTTTTTTAGATTCCACATATAAGTGAGATCAAGTGGTTTTTGTCTTACCATAGTTGGCTTATTCTCTGAACATAATGTCTTCCAGGTTTATCCATGTTGTCACAATTAACAGGATTTCCTTCTTTCATAAGACAGAATACTGGTCCATTGCATATGCATACCACATTGCCTTTACGCATCCTGTCGAGATACATACATACCACCCCCCACACACACACACATATAGAGAATATGGATATTCTCAGTAGTGCAATTGCTGGATCATATGGTAGCCCTAATTTTAATTTTTGGGAGGAACTTCCAACAGTTTTCCAAAATGGCTGTACTAATTTACATTCCCACCAACAGTGTACAATAGTTGCTTTCTTCCATATCCTTGCCAATGCTTTTTATTTTTTGTCTTTTTAATAATACCAGCTCTAACAGGTATGAGGTAGTATCCTATTGTGCTTTAAGTTTGCATTTCCCTGATGGCTTGTGAGCTTGGGTGTTTTTCCATTTATCTTATGGCCAGTTGTATGTTTTCTTTTGAGAAATGTGTTTAGTTCCCTTATCCACATGTTAATTGAATCGTTTTCTTATTATTGAGCATTTAAATGCCTTATGTATTTTGGATAGTGATTTCTTGTCAGATGTATGATCTGTAAGAGTTTTCTCCCATTCCATATATTGTATCTTTGCTCTTGATTTTTTCCCTTACTGATCAGTAGCTTTTTAGTTTCATTCAATCCAATTTATCTACTTTTGCTTTTGTTACCTGAATTTTTCTGATCATATATGAAAAAATTATCCCAAGTCCAATGTCATAGAGCTTTCCTCCTATGTTTTCTTCTAGCAGTTTTATAATTTCAGGTCTTACATTTAAGCCCTCCATCCATTTTTAGTTTATTCTTTGTATATGGAGTGAGATAAAGATTGAATTTAATTCTTCTCTAAAACAGATATTCAGTTTTCCCAAAACTAATTTATTCAAAGATACTGTCCTTTCCTTGTGGCATGTTCTTGGCATCTTTGTAAAAAAGCAAGTGACCAAAAATGGGTGGATTTCCGGGAGCTCCATTCTGTTGGTGTATGTTCATCTTTTCATGTCAGTATCATGTTGTGTTGATTACTGTAGCTTTGTGGTATATTTTGAAATCAAGTAGTGTGATGCCTCCAGGTTTGTGAGGGACTTTAATATTGTTTTTTCACTAAAGATGGCTTTGACTGTTCAGAGCCTTTTGTGGTTCCATGAAAATTTTTGGATTGGTTTTTCTTTTGTGAAAAAAAAAATGCCATTAGAATTTTGATGTCAATGCATTGAATCTGTAGGTCACTTTGTAGCATGGACATTTTAACAATATTAATTCTTCCAACCCATGAACACAAGATGTTTTCATTTTCTTTGTCCTTTTTCATCAATGTTTTACAGTTTTCAGTGTATAAATCTTTCATCTCCTTTGTTAAGCTTATTTCTAAATAATTTATTTTATTATAACTTGTGGCTATTATGAATAGGATTCTTTTCTTGATTTCTTTTTTAGATGGTCTGTTGTTAGTGCATAGAAAAGGTACTGATTTTTATGTTGACTTTAAATCCTGCAACTGTACTAAACACATTTATTAGTTCTAAGAGTGCTTTGTAAAATCTTTAGAATTTTTTTTCTTATCTTAGACCATATTGTCTGAAAACAGGGACAAATTAAATTCTTTAAAAAAATTTTTTTGTTGTAGATGGACACAATAGCTTTATTTATTTATTTTTATGTGGTGCTGAGAATCGAAACCAGTGCCTCACATTTGTGAGGCAAGTGCTCCACCACTGAGCTATAGCCCCAGCCTCAAATTAAATTCTTCCTTTACAATTTGGATGCTTTTTAGTTCTTTCTTGTGTTAGTTAGCTTTGTATTGCTGTGACCAAAATACCTGTCAAGAAAAACTTAGAGGAGGAAAAGTTTATTTTGGCTTATGGTTTCAGGGGTTCAGTTCATGGACAGATGACACCATTGCTCTGGTACTGGGTGAGGAAGAACATCGTGGTGGAGGGGCATGGAGGAAGAAAATTGTTTAGCTTTTGGCAGCCAGGAAGGAGGAAGTGGGAAAAAAGCATCAGGGTTAAAATATAAATCCCAAAGACACACCCTCAATAACCTACTTCCTCCAGCCATGCCCCATCTATCTACTGTTACCAGACAGTTTATCCAAATTGTTCATCCATCAAATGGATTAACCCATCAAATGAATTAATCCACTGATTAATTAGGTTACAACTTTCATAATTTCATCATTTCACCTCTGAACATTCCCACATTTCTCTTGCTTAATTGTTCTGGCTAGGACCTCTGGTACTATGCTAAATAGAAGTTGCAAGACAATGTTCTTGTCTTGTGGGATAATATATATGGCCTTTATTTTGTAGAAGTACATTCTTTTTAAACCTAACTTGTTCAAAGTTCTTATCATGAAAGAATGCTAAATTTTGTTAAATGCTTTTTCTGTATCTATTGAGGTGATCATATGGTTTTTGTCCTTTATTCTGTTAATGTAGTGACTTGCATACATGGAACCATCCTTGCATTCCAGGAGTTAATTCCACTTGATCATGGAAAATTACTCTTTTTATTACTGTTGAATTTTGTATGTTTGTACTTGTTGAAGATTTTTACATTTATGATCATTGAGGGTACTGACCTGTAATTTTCTTTTCCTGTAGCATCCTGGTCCAGCCTTGGTATCACGGTAGTGCTTGCCTCATAAAAATTAGTTTGGAAATGTTCTCTCCTCTTCAATTTTTTGGAAGAGTTTTAGGACTGATATTAGTTCTTTAAATGTTTTATAGAACTCAGCAATGAAGGCATCAGACCCTGGGCTTTTCATTGATGGGAGATTTTTTATCACTGATTCAACCTCTTTTCTCATTATTGGTCTGTTCAGGTTTATTTTTTCATGTTCCAGTCTTGGCAGGTTGTTGGTTTCTAGGAATTAATTGGTCTATTTTTCTAAGTTATTCAATTTTATTGGCAAATAATTTTCCACAGTAGTCATATCCCTTTGCATTTCTGTGGTATTATCATAATGTCTTATCTTTCATTTCTGATTTAATTTGAGTCTTCTCTTTTTTCTTAATCTAACTAAAAGTTTTGTTAATTTTTTTAAAAACTCTTAGTTTGATTTTTTTTCTATTGTTTTTTGGTCGATTTCTTTATTTTCTGCTCTGATGTTCATTGTTTTCTTCTACTAATTTTAGGCTTAGTTCATCCTTTTTCTAGTTTCTTGAGATGTAACATTAGGTTATTTATTTGAGATCTTACTTTTGGATGTGTTTCTGGCTATAAACTACAATTTCAGAATTGCTTTCACTTCATTGCCTAAGTTTTGATATGTTATGCTTCCATTTTCATTTGTCTCAAGATACTACTTTATTTTGGCTTCCATTGGCATAGAGTATCTTTTTCCATACATTCTTTCTCAATCTATGAGTTCTTCAAGGCAAATTGAGTCTCCTATAGGTGGCTGCTATAGTTTGGATCTGGAATGTCCTCCAAAGGCACATATGTTAATAGCTTGGTCTCCAGCTTGGTATTATTGGGAGGTGGTAGAACCTTTAGAAAGCGGGGTCTAGTC
Source organism: Geosciurus inauris (assembly GCA_004024805.1). Taxonomy (NCBI): domain Eukaryota; kingdom Metazoa; phylum Chordata; class Mammalia; order Rodentia; family Sciuridae; genus Geosciurus; species Geosciurus inauris. The sequence continues at coordinate 60,246 of PVHX01006005.1, forward strand.
AAAGGAAGTTAACAGTCTATTTTAAGCTGATAACAACTTAACTCTGCATGAAAAACTATATTTTTGTTTTCCTGTACATTTTCTCTTTTTAACATCACTATACCTCTTTATGTTGTATGTCCCTTAAATTATAATAGGTATTATTATTTTTAATAGTTTTGTCTTTTAAACTTCATACTAAAGATATATGTGATTTACAAGTTACCATTACAGTGTTGGCATCTTCTGGATTTGTCTATATATTTTTACCAGTGAGTTTTAGGTTTTTATGTGTGTTTGTGTTATTAATTATCTCCTTTTATTTCAACTTGAAGAGCTCCCTTTGGCATTTCTTGTAAGACTGGTTTAGTGGTGGGGAACTCCCTCAGTTTTTGTTTATCTGGGTAAATTCTTATCTCTCTTTCATTTCTGAAGGACAGCTTTGCCGGACATAGTATTCTTAATTGGCAGCATTTTTCTTCTTTCAGTACTTGGAATATGTCATCCCACTCTCGCCTTGCCTAAAAAATTGGAACATTTTATGTATGAATTTGCATGTTACCCTCGAGCAGAGGCCATGCTAATCTTCTCTTTAATGTTCAAACTTTAGTGTATGTGCTGCCAAAGCAAGCGCTAGCATTTCTTATAATCACATCACCTGATGGCTTATTATTTTGCCTTTTGTTTGTCTAAAAATATCTTTTTTTCATCTTCCTTTTTGAATGGTGTTTTCACTTGATACAGAATTTAAGGTTGACAGGGTTTTCTTTTATTATTTTAATGATATTGTCTTCTGGTTTTATTTTTTTCTGATGAGAAATATTATCTGACTGCTTTTCATATTTTCTGTTCATTTGTGTTTTTCAGGAATTTAAGTTTGGCAGGTCTATATATGATTTTATTTGTATTTATTTGGGAAGTATGTTGAAATTTCTGGATCTATTTTGGGGGGCAGTTTCCTGGTCAAATTTTGAAAATATTTGACTGATATTAATTCAAGTATCTTTTTCTGACCTATTCTCTTGCTCCTCTCTTTCTGGAATTCCAGTTGCTCATTTCCACAAGTATTTGATACTGTCCTGAAAACCCCCGAGGCTGTATTCAACCTTTCCCTGCTTTATACTTCCATTAAAAAGATTTCTACTGATTTCTCCCCCAGTTCACTGACTCTGACTTCTTTCTGCAAACTACCATAATATTTTCTAGTGACTTTTTTTTTACATTTAAGATACACACACACACACACACACACACACACACACAGTTTTTTTCATTCTAGAATTTTCCTTTGGTTCTTTTTTTTTTTTTTTTTTTTTTTTTTTTTTTTTTTTTTTTTTTTTTTTTTTTCATTATTAGTTTTCTTCTCAAACTCCTCATCTTTCCACACATCCTTTAAATACACCTTTTCCTATTGGTTTGTTGTTACATTTATCATAGTCATTTTAAAATTTTTGTCTTGGTTCATTCAGACTGCTATAACAAAAACTGGGAGGCTTATAGAAACTAGAAATTTATTTCTTATAGTCCTGAAGGCTGAGAGGCCCAAGACCTGGTGCAGCAGGTATGGTGTATTTTGAGGACCTGCTTTCTTATCAACATTGACTTTTCCTGTGTCCTCACATGGTGGAAGGGGCTAGACCTCTCTGGGGTCTCTTATAAGGACACTAGTCTCATTCATGAGATCTCTGCTCCCACCTTCTAATCATTTCCCATGGCCCTACCTTCTGCTACCACCACGTCAGTATTGAGTTTCAACCATGGGAATTTTAAGGTGACACAAACATTCAGATCATAGTAGTTCCCTTCTGCTAATTTCATTATCTGGTGCATTTGTCACTTAGTTTTTATTAGTTGATTTTGCTCTTCACTGGGTTACATTTTTCTGTTTCTTCACGTCTGGCAACTGAAAAAAATTCTATTATACATTGAGAACTCCACATTCTGTTATCTTTTTATGAAGAGCATTAAGGTGTTTGCATCTTTGTTTAGCAGGGCAGGTAAATTAAATCTGGTGATCCTCTTGGTCTTATAGGGGCTTGCTTTTAGGCTTTGTTAGGCAAGTCTATTTTGATTTTCTTTTTTACCCTTGGGTAAATCTCTTTATCTTGGAATGTGTTATTTAATCCTGGGATGTAGTTCTAGGGTTTCAATGCAAAGCTTGAGGTCCTTTTTATGGCTCTTTCATTCCATGGGATTCAAACTTTGAACTCTTTCTCAATAATAGGCAGCTACTGAGTCCTCTGCTTGGTGACTTGCCTTTCTTCTGAGTTCCAGCTATTGCTTTCCCCAAGGGCTTCTTGGAATCTCACCCCACACATTCAGGGTTTGGGTATCAGCCAAGGGTTTCAGAGGAATCAATACACAGATGTGGGAGCTTCTTCATTTCTGGGGTTTTGTCCCTTCAATTTCCAATCATTATCATCTGGCTCCTCAACACACCTGAGATTTTTGCTTCACCTGTGTCTCAAACACCCTATTGCACTACATAGACTGGGGCCTGCCCTTGAGTGAAAAGCTGGATAAATGGATCTCAGTCATTGTGATCCCCTTTTATTGAAGATCAAATCCCTTTTAGTTCTGCCTTATGTTGATAATTTTCCAGTACCATCAAACAATTATTTCTTTCTCTTTTGTTGAGAGCTTATAATTAGTATCCATAGGAACTTTTTATAATATAAGCTACTCTGCTTTTATCTTAAGATGGAGATTTCCTGGTTTACTGGTTCTTAAATGAAGATAATATCTACTCTATGAAGTTTCTCCCCCCTCTGTGTGAGAATTAAATAGGAATGTGTATTAATCCTTTTTGTGTCACTATATCAAAATACCTGAGTCTTGGTAACTTAAAAAGTAAAGAGATTTATTTGGCTCAAGAAGTTTATTTGGCTCAAAGTTTAACTGAAGGGCATAAACAGCATAGTGCCAACATCCTAGTGATGGCCCCTGGCTGTGTCACAACATGGTGAAGAAACAGAAAAGGAATTGGCTGCATGTGGAAGAGACCAAGCACTTGAGGTGGGCTTGTTTAATAACAACCTGTCCTCAAGGTACCAATGATCTAGTCCCATGAGGGTTAGAATTCCCATAAAACATTAGTCCATTTGTGAGGGTAGTGCAGCTAATTACCTCCACTAGGCCTCATCTCTTAAAGGTTAAAGACTTTATCTCCTAAAGGGAGGGGGCAAGGAGAGGTCTCTACCTCATAGGTTGCTGCTGGCACTGATGGAGAGACTGGAGCTCCCTTCCCCAGATTATCTTAGTGATGAGGAAGAGGGAAAGGGGCTGCCAGTGAGGCCTATGGCTAGTTTTCAAGAATTTCCAGGGGCCATCACACCTTCCTGCAGCAAGAATTTCCAGGGGCCATCACATCTTCCTGTTTTCTTCCAAAGATCAGACAGCCTCATTTCCTCTGAGAAATCCATATTCTTCCTGTTATTACCACTTTGACTCTATTCTTGATCAAATAGTGCTGATCTCATCATGCTCTGGAGATATTTTCCTCCTTCCTTTGTCTCTCTGGCTAAAAAACTACCATCAAATAATATACCTGTTAAGTTTTCTCCTTGGTCCCCAAATTTGAGTGGGGAGAGGCAGGCTGAGGGGAATAGTAGTGGTTTATTTATTCTCCAAATGAGAATAAACTAGCAAACGTATATAATTCCTTTATAAAGCCCTTTCACCAAGTGAGCTGGGCCATCATAAACTTTATTATCCAAAGTAGTCCACTCAGGAGAGTGAAAGGGGACACTGTTGATAACTGTGTTGTCACTGCCTCAGGAAATGTGTATAGCATTGAGCTACTGGGCGCCATAGACTGGTATCTCATACATGTTCCTAATATTTTAGGGGGAAAAATGTTAAGTGACTGAATGACCAGACGCCTAGGGGAAAGCTTTTCTCACTCCTCTACAGAGACTTCCTTTCTCAGGAACTTTTTTGTGGGAGTGTTACCTCACTGATGCTGCGAGCTCAGGAATTGCCTGTGCAAGAGCCACCAGGGAGAAGTACCAGTGTGGTCACTTTTATCAGAGGATTCAGCTGTGCAGGCAAAGACTGGAGCTCAGATCACCTTCTTGCAAGTCAAGGACTCACTGCCCCTCATTGAGCTGCGTCCTGCCTGGCTAATAACTGTTTACTAACACAGGCCCTGAAAAAGGTCACTGTCTTACCCCAGAGGTGCTGGTTTGCATGTAATGGAGTCTCAAAGTGACCCTCCTCTCCTTTAGTTCAATTCAACTCCAGTCCCACCCCAAGCCTTACTCCCAAGCAGAATATTCTAGACACAGACTTGCTATATTCATCTTGCTCTTTTCTGAACAAGTGCACCTTCCCATACTGCTAGTCTTGTGTCTAGAAGGCCTTTCTTCTTTCTAATCCTTTCTGTAGTGAGATATTACTCATTTTTCAAGTCTCTGTTTAAATATCATGTGCTCCATGAAGCCTTTTCTGATACCCCTCATCTCCACAATCTGCTTCAAGTGTCAGAATCAATTAGGATTTGGTTGTGCTAATTTGATTTCAAGAAACACAGCAAGTGTTCAAACTATCTGCCTTTCACATAGAAGTCAGAAGGTCAGTTGTCCAAGGCTGGTATGGTAGCTTCTTCATGCCACGAGGGATTCAGGTGCCTGTCTTTGTTTTACAATCCTCAGAGGGTGGCTTTCTTTTCAATGTCATGTTTCAAGGTAGCTGCTAGGGCTGCAGATGTATGCCCATATGACAGCTGAAAAAGAAATACTAGGAAAACAAAAAGGAATTTTTCTAGCTATTAGGTTTCTTTTATGTTAATGCTGTGAATTACGCGAAAAAATTGTTCCTTATGTTAAACCAACCTTGAATTCCTGAAATCAGTCCACCTTGGTCAAAGTGTATTCTTGATACAACTTCCTAATGCTTTAAGATTTTTTTTAAAAAGGTTTTTGCACCTGTGACTCATGAGTGAAAAAAGACTGTCATTCTATTTTCTTACACTTTTTTTTTTCAGATTTTGATGTCATGATTATGCTAACTTCATGAAGTACAAAGGAGCTCCTCTTTCTTTTTGACACTTTGGAATAATTACACAAAATTGGAATTATTTATTCTCATGAATGTTTGGTAGAATCCACTGATAAAACCTTCTGTACCTGGACTTTTCTGTATGAAAAGAATTATCTATTAATTCAAGTTCCTTTAACCATAGTCCTATGATCTGGTCCTCCTATTTCTTCTTGATAAGTTATATTTTCTAGGAGTATGTTCATTATGTCATTTTGTTTCACTAAAGATAATATTTTGAGTTCTTTCTTCCAGGGCACTGATTCTTTCTGCATCTATGTCTACTTAGCAGCTATGTCCATTTATTAATCCATCAGTTATTGGTTATTTCTATTTCACTGATTATATTTCTATGATTCTCTCTGGTTCTTTAAATGTGGTTACTCTTTTTTGATGTTTTTGAACATTTAACAACCTTTTTGAGGTATAAGAGATATATAATAAATGGCACATTTTTGACATATAATTGGATAAATTTTGACCTATATTTATATACTTGTGGAACTATTGTCACAATCAAGAAAAAGAATATGTTCATCATCCCCCCTAATTCCTTTGTTCCCTCTGCAACCTCTCTTTTCTGACCTTCCTTACCCACCTTCTCTCCTAAGCAACCACTGACCTACCTACTGCTGCTGTCATTTTCCTTTTCAGAATTTTGAATGAATTAAAACATATCATATGTACCTTTTGTTGCTTAGATTCTTTCACTCATTATTGTGAGATTCACTTATAGTCTTGTTTTCTTTTTATTGCTGAGTAGTATTATACTGTATAAATATACAACAATTTGTCTATTCGCTCACTTGATGGGTATTTGGATTGTTTCCAGTTTGAAGTTATTACAAATAAAGGTGCTATGTATACTTATACACTAGTCTTTATACAGACATATGCTTTTAATTCTCCTGAGTGAAATTACTAGATTATATGGCAGATGAATGTGTGACCTTTTAAGAAACTGCTAACTCTCTTCAAAGTACTTCTACCATTTTGCATTCCCTTATAGGGGTTCCAGTTGTCCCACATCTTTGCCAGTGTTTGGTATGGTCAGTCTTTTTTAATTTTAGACATTCAAATAGATATGGAGGCTTCTCATTTGCATTTTCCTAAAAACTAAGGAATTGCGTATCTTCTCTACCTGTGTCTGTCTGTCTGTCTGTCTTTCTCTGTCTCTCTCTATCTTTCCTGGTCAAGCTAGCTGGAGATTTATTAACTTTATGATTATCTCAAAGAACTAGTTCTCATTTTTGTTGCTTTATCTTTTTTTCTGTTTTCTATTTCATTGATTGTCACTCTCATTTTTACTATTTGCCTTCTGCTTACTTTGGATTTTCTTTGTTTTCTTCTTCTCTTTCTTTCTCTTTTTTGTTTCTCTTTTTTGATGTTTGGGGCACACAAACTAAGGTATGCTAGGCAAACCCTCTACCACTGAGCTATATCCCCAGCTCCTGTTTTCTAGGGGAAAAAAATGCGAGAGGCCATTGATTGGAGACTATTAATTTTACATTATTTATTTTGAGGGAGACAGTGGAAATTAAACCCAGGAGCACTTTACCCATCCCCAGTCTTTTTTTATTTTGAGACAGAGTCCCACTAAATTGCTGAAGCTGGCCTTGACCCTGCAATCCTCCTGCCTCAGCTTCCAGGCTTGCTTGGATTACAGGTATGCACCACTGCACCTGGTAAGACTATTCTTTTTAATATAAGAGTTTAATGTTATATGTTTCTAAGTACTACCTTATCAGTATCCCACAATCTTGATCTAATGCTTTTTCATTCATATTAAGGTCAAAGTACAATGTTTCTTATTTAAACTGTAGTTTATTTACAAGTGTGTTATTTAGCTTCAAAACATTTGGATATTTTCCATATATCTTTCTGTTATTAATTTCTAATTTAACTTAATTGTTGTCTGAGAACATACTGCTATTAGATAAATCCTTTTAAACAGATTAAGATTTGTCTCATGGTCCAGAATTTGGACTATTTAGGAGAAAATTCCTCACACACTTGCAAAGAGTGTCTACTCTTCTGTTATTGGGTGGAGTGTTCTATAAACATCAGTGGGCTGGTTGAGAGTGCTGTTCAAGTCTTTCATAACATTGTTGATTCTCTGTCTATTGTTCTAACTGAGAGCGTATTGAAATCTTTGACTTATTATTGTTTATTTCTCCTTGAGGTTCTATCAATTTTTACTTCAGGTATTTGTTGCTCTATTATTAGGTGTGTAAATATGTAGGCTTATTATGTCTTATTGATAAATTGTCCTTTTCATCATTGTGAAAAAAAATGCTCTTTCTTCTTGGTAATACTTTTCACTCTGAAATCTGCTTTGATGCTCATGTAACCACTCCAACTTTCTTTGGATTAGGGTTAACATGGTAAGTCTTTTTCTAGCTTTTTATTTTTAACCCTATTTTTATCTTTATATTAACGTGGGTTTCTTGTAGGCAGCATAGAGTCGAATCTCGTCTTTTTAAAAACATAATCTGGACAGTCTTGCAGACACCTGCAGGGACCAGGCAGGCTCAAGACAGCCCTGCTGATCTTTGCAGAGTCCAAGCAGGCCCAGGACGGTCTTGCCATCCTCTGCGGAGACCAGGTAAGCCCAGGACAGCACTGCCTAATCCATGGGGAACCCAGGCAGGCCCAGGCACAAGACTGCCTACCATGCTGAGGACCACACCCACACACCACAGTGCTGCATCTCCAAACAAGCTGCCCAAAGCCAGAGTTGGGCTTGACCTTTCAACCCCATCTCTAAGTGGTCAACGCCATCTTGGGACACCTCCAACACCATCTTAGGTTACCCTGCTGCTGCCACCACCACTTTAGTTGCGGCAGCTTCTATCTTGGGACACCATCTGGTGGCTGGAAGCCCAACACCAAGGTACTTACAGGTTTGATGTTACCCAGCCACCAACCACAGACATGACCACTTCCTATCTAAGGACAACAGCTAGGACACTGAAGACCATCACCAAGGCTGCCCTGGACAGACCTGACCCACACCCTGCACGCCACCAGCAGAGAGGAGCTCTGCTCTGTGATTCTCTATTTGAGTGTGGCTCCACCCAAACCACCTCCATTCTGTGACATAGCTCTCCCTATTCCCTCCCCACGCAGTAATCTCCACTGTGGGATATTGGACAGGGCAAGGAGGCAGCTGCCTGTTGCAACACCACATGCCACACTGCAGCATCACCAAGTAAGCCACTCAGTGCCATCCTACAGCCCATCCTTCCAGCCCTATCTCTGAAAGTGGTTACCTCCAACTTGGGACACTTCCACCACCATCATGGGTTACCTCTGCTGCTGCCTCAGTCATCTTTAGATGGGGCAGCTTCCACCTTGGGAAGCCCTGGAGACCCAATATCAAGGTACCTACAAGTTTAACTTGACTGCAGCCACCAACTAGGGGCATGGACACTTCCATCTAGGGACAACAACCAGGATCTGGAAAACCATCACCATGGTCCCTGTGGGCCAAGTTGCACCAGAGGTATCTCGACTCGGTGTATAACAAACACCATCCTGTTGCAGAGGCAACAGGGAGTCTTGCATGGGGTAACCTCTCTCTCTTTTTTTCTCCTGCAAACAGCCAACTTCCTTTGATTACCATTTCACTAGTCCTAGAATCTAATACCTCTATATTCCCACATCTTATCTCATAAACATCACAGCCTAACACTCCCCACCCCCCATCTGTCCAACACTAGAAACAGTAAACCCTTATGTAAACCTACTGGCTATATGGTACAAGATAACCAAACTCATAATTTCCAGTTTTAGCAACAAAACTGTAAATTTCAAAATAGAAGCTAATTGATTTATGGGTGCATATTGGTTGCATTTGGGTGCTGTAAACATTGATATCCTTCTTAAAAGTGAGGTATTGGTAACCTGCAGGGACTAAGATTATAGGGTAGAAGCTGCAATACCTCAGAACTGTACTGCAAGAGGGGAAGACACATAGACAACATGAAAAAACAAGGGAAGAAAGTGCCCCCAAACAAACCAAGATACTACAATAGAATTCATTGACAGTGAGTAGATGAAATGTCAGAGAAAGAGTTTAGAATGTACATATTAAATTAATCTATGAATTAAAGAATGGCTTAAGTGAACAAATACAGAAAAAAATTGATCACTCCAACAAAGAGACAGGAAAGCAAATACAGGTAGTAAAGGATTACTTCAAGAAAGAGATAGAGATTCTGAAAAGAAACCAAACAGAAATCCTTGAAATGAAGGAAACAATAAACCAAATAAATAACTTAATAGAAAACATCACCAACAATCTAGATCACTTGGAAGACAAAACTTCAGACAACAAAGACAAAATATACAATCTTGAAAATAAAGTTGACCACACAGTGAAGATGGTAAGAAACCATAAACAGAATATCCAAGAATTATGGGATAACAGCAAAAGACCAAATTAAGATTTATCAGGATAGAAGAAGGCACAGAGATTCAAACCAAAGGAATGTACAATCTCTTCAATGAAATAATAGAAAATTTCCCAAACATGAAGAATGAATTGGAAAATCAAATACAGGAGGCTTAAATGACACCAAATGTACAAAATAACAACAGATCTACACCAAGACACATTATAATGAAAATGCCTAGCATACATAATAAGGATAGAATTTTAAAGGTCACAAGAGAGAGGAATCAGATTACATATAGGGGGAAACCAATTCAGATCTCAACAGATTTTTCAACCCAGACCCTCAAAGCCAGGAGATCCTGGAACAACATATACCAAGCTCTAAAAGAAAATGGATGCCATCCAAGAATCTTATATCCAGCAAAATAAAGCTTCAGATTTGGTGATGAAATAAAAACCTTCCATGGTAAACAAAAGTTAAAAGAATTTACAGTAAGAAAGCCTGCACTTCAGAACATTCTTGGCAAAATATTCCACAGGGAGGAAATGAAAAACAACAATGAAAATCTGCAAAGGAAGTAACTACACTAAAGGAAAAGCCAATCAAAGGATAAATCAAATCATGTTAAAAACCCACAATAAACCAAAATGACCAGGAATACAAACCATGTCTCAATAATTACCTGAATGTCAATAGCCTAAAGTCATCAATTAAAAGACATAGACTGGCAGATTGGATTTTTTAAAAAGACCCAATAATATGCTGCCTTCAAGAGACTTATCTCACAGGAAAATACATCTACACACTGAAGGTGAAAGGATGGGAAAATCATATCACTCACATGGACCATGTAAACAAGCAGGGGTTTCCAATGTCGTATCAGATAAAGTGGACTTCAAACAAGTTGGTGGAAAGGGATTAAAAAAAAGTGATTTCATACTGCTTAAGGGAATCATACATCAACAAGACATAACAATCTTAAATATCTATGCCCCAAACAATGGCATCTATGTATCTCAAACAAACCCTTCTCAACTTCAAGAACCAAGTAGACCACAACACAATAATACTGGGTGACTTTAACATATCTCTCTTGCCACTAAATAGATCTTCCAAAAAAAAAAAACTAAACAAAGAAAGTATAGAACTCAATAAAATAATCAATAATTTAGACATAACAGACATATATAGAATATTCCATCCATCAACAAGTGAATACACTTTTTTTCTCAGCAGCACATGGATCCTTCTCCCATTTAGCTCATATGTAATACCACAAAGCAAGTCCTAGCAAATACAAAAAAACAGAGGTACTACCCTGCATTCTATCATAATGGAATGAAATTAGAAATCAATGACACATTAAAAAAATAGAAGCTACTCCAACACTTGGAGACTAAATGATACTCTTTGTTGAATGATGCATGGATAACAGAAGACATCAAGGAGTAGATTAAAAAAATTATTAGAGGTAAATGAGAACTCCCATATAATATATCAAAATCTCTGAGACACTATGAAAGTTCATTGCATTAAACTTATTCATTAAAAGAATAAAAAGTCAAAGGCCTAGAAAAAGAGGAACAAACCAACACCAAAAGCAGAAGACATGAAATAATTAAAAGTATGGCTTAAATCAATGAAATTGAAACAAAAGAAACAATTAAAAAATGACAAAACAAGAAGCTGGTTCTTTGAAAAAATAAATAAAATTGACAAATACTTAGCCACCCTAACGAAAAGGAGGAGGGAGAAAACCCAAATTACCAAAATTTGTGATGAAAAAGGAAATATAATGACAGACACTATTGAAATACAAAAGATAATTAGAAACTATTTTGAAAATTTATACTTCAGTAAAATAGAAAACCTCAGACACTGACAAATTTCTAGAGGCATATGACCTACTCAAACTGAACCAGGAGGACATACACAACTTAAATAGATCAGTTTCAAGCAAAGAAATAGAAGACATCATCAAAAGCCTACCAACCAAGAAAAGACCAGGATCAGATGAATTCTCAGCCGAGTTCTGTAAGACCTACAAAGAAGAATTAATACCAATACTCCTCAAATTATTCCATAAAAAAGGAGGGAACCCTTCCAAACTCATTCTATCAGACTAGTATTGCCTAATAGCAAAACCAGACAGAGATACATCAAAGAAAGAAAATTTCAGACCAATATCCCTGACGAACATAGATGCAAAAATTCTCAATAAAATTTTGGTAAATCTCATACAAAAACATATTTAAAAAATAGTGCACCATGATCAAGTGGGGCTCATTCCAGGGATGCAAGGTTGGTTTAACACACAGAAATCAATAAACATAATCCATCACATCAATAGACTTAAGATAAGAATCATATGACTTTATCAATTGATGCAGAGAAAGCATTTGACAAAATACAGCACCCTTTTATGTTCAAAACACTTGAAAAACTAGGGATAGTAGGAACATATCTCAACATTGTAAGAGCTATCTATGCTAAACCCAAAGCCAACATCATCCTAAATGGAGAAAATTTGGAAGCATTCCCTCTAAAAACAGGAACAAGACAGGTATGCCCTCTTTCACCACTTCTATTCAACATAGTCCTTGAAACTCTAGCCAGAGCAATTAGACAGATGAAAGAAATTAAGGGGGTATGAATAGGAAAAGAATTCAAACTATCATTATTTGCCAACAACATGATAGTAAGAGGATCCAAAATATTCCACAAGGAAACTTCTAGAATTAATAAATGAATTCAGCAGAGTAGCAGGATATAAAATCAATACCCATAAATCAAATGCATTTCTGTATATCAGTAATAAATCCTCTGAAAGAGAAATTAGGAAAACTATCCCATTCACAATAGCCTCAAAAAAACAAAACAAAACTAACAAGAAAGGTGAAAGAACTCTACAATCAAAACTATAGAACACTACAGAAAGAAATTGAAGAAGACCTTAGAAGATGGAAAAATCTCCCATGCTCTTGGATAGGCAGAATCAATATTGTCAAAATGGCCATACTACCCAAAGAGCTACACAGATTCAATGTGATTCCAATTAAAATCCCAACATCATTTGTTATAGAAATAGAAAAAGCAATCATGAAATTCATTTGGAAAAATAAGAGACCCAGAATAGTCAAAGCAATCCTTAGCAAGAGTGAAGCAGGAAGCATCACAATACCAGACCTTAAACTATACTACAAAGATATAGTAACAAAAACAGCATAGTATTGGCACCAAAACAGACATGTAGATCAATGGTACAGAATAGAAGACAGAGACAAACCCACATAAATACAGTTATCTCATACTAGACAAAGGCACCAAAAACATACATTGGAGAAAAGATAGCCTCTTCAACAAATGGTGCTGGGAAAACTGGAAATCCATATGCAGCAAAATAAAACTAAACCCCTATCTCTCACTATGCACAAAACTCAACCCAAAGTGGATCAAGGACCTAGGAATTAGACCAGACACTCTATGCCTAATAGAAGAAAAAGTAGGCCCAAACCTTCATCACATTGGATTAGGCCCCAACTTCTTTAACAAGATGCCTAAAGCACAAGAAATAAAATCAAGAATTAATAAATGGGCTGGATTCAAACTAAAAAGCTTCTTCTCAGCAAAAGAAGTAATCAATGAAGTGAAGAGAGAGTCTACATTTGGGGAGCAAATTTTTGCCACATGCACATCAGATCAGCACTGATCTCTAGGATATATAAAGAACTCAAAACACTTAACACCAAAAAAACAAACAACCCAATCAATAAATGGGCTAAGGAGCTGAACAGACACTTCTCAACAGAAAAAATACAATTGGTCAACAAATATGTGAAAGAATGTTCAACAGTTCTAGTAATTAGAGAAATGTAAATTAAAACTACTCTAAGATTTCATCTCACTCCCATTAGAATGGCAGTTATCAAGAATACAAGCAATAATAAGTGTTGGCGAGGATGTGAGGGAAAAGGACTGTAAATTGGTGCAACCAATCTGGAAAGCACTATGGAGATTCCATAGAAAACTTGGAATAGAACCACCATTTGACTCAGCTATTCCACTCCTGGGTCTATACCTTAAAGACTTAAAAACAGTATACTACAGTAACGCAGCCACTTCAATGTTTATAGCAGCACAATTAACAATTGCTATACTGTGGAAGCAACCTAGAACCTCCTCAAAAGATGAATGGATAAAGAAACTGTAGTACATATACACAATGGAATATTACTCAGCATTAAAGGAAAATAAAATCATGGCATTTGCAGTTAAATGGATGGAGTTGGAGAATATTATGCTAAGCAAAATAAGCCAATCCCCAAAAACCCAAAGGCCAAATGTTCTCTCTGATAAGTGGATACTGATCCATAATTGGGGGGGCGGGGCATGGGAAGAATGGAGGAACTTTGAGCAAAGGGGAGGGAGGAGATGGGAGGGGCATGGGGGCAGGAAAGATGGTGGAATGAGATGGACATTAATGCCCTAGGTACATGTATGACTGCACATATGGTACAACACTACAACCTGTACAACCAGAGAAATGAAAAGTTGTGCTGCATTTGTGTGCAATGAATCAAAATGCATTCTGCTGTCATATATACCTAATTAAAATAAATAATTAATTTTGAAAATTGTGAATGATAGTAGGGTAATTATATATAATGATAATGTACTATATATTTCAGCAAAGCTTGAAGAGAGGATTTTGAATGTTTTCAACAATGAAATAATGTTTGAAGAGATAAATATATATACCTTAATTTGAATATTATACAATATATACATATATTAAAACAAGGAACTCCATAAATATGTACCATTTTATATATCAATCAAAAAATAAAAATCTGTGATAAAAAAATAAAAACATAATCTCATCATCTGTGCCTTTTAAAATTTTTTTGATTTGTTCTTTTTAGTTATACATGACAGTAGTCATCTGTGCCTTCTAATTAGGGTGTTTAGACCATTTGAAATTTAGTGTTTTTATTTACATGGTTGATTTTAAATCCACCATCATTTTTGTTTTCTATTTGTCCCAGATGTTCTTTGTTTCCTCTTTACTTTTTTATCTGCTTCCTTTTGAATTAATTGAGTCTATTTTTATGGTCCCATTTATCTTCTTTATTGGCTTATTAGCTGTAAGACTTTGTTATATTAGTAGTTGTTTTAAAGTTTATAGCATACAGTTTTACCTTATCACTTTCTACTTCTAAAGGATTCTGCTATACCTGTAGTATAAGAACCTTACCAATATACTTCCATTTCTCTCCTCAGAGATTTTGTGTTCCTCTTGTCAAATACTTCTACATCAGGCTCACCATGCATTATCAGTATTTGTTTTTTGTTTTAAATAGTCAATTATCTTTTCCTAATATTTAAATACTAATAATTATTGATTGCTCTCTCTTACTAGGCATTCTCTTTGGTCATCTTTTGCTGTTCTGTAGGCTGTTCTGATTTGTTCCTTATTATTTTGTTCTAAGTCTGGATATAGAACTTTTCATTAATTCCCCCAGAGAACAAAGTCACTCAGCAGAGTAAGTGTGTGTGTGTCAGAGGTGGGAGTGGAAAGGAACATATGCAGATGCATAAGCCCCAGGTTAACAAAAGAAAAGAAAAAAGTTAAAACTGTACATCAGAGATACCTCTTCATGGGCTCCACCAGTCATGCCTTCCACAGAGGTCACCCCTGGCCTACTGCAATGTCGCTGGGCCAGTCCTCCACAGTGGACAGTCCCTCCACCATGTCATTGTCCATGGATTGCAGGCTCTAGAAAGGCTGTGAGGTCCTCCTTGCTTTTAGTCTGAGGTGCACAATGTTCCCTCCCCAGGAGATTGAGAGTGAAACCATCTATCTCCTGCCGGGTAGATACCGCCCTCTCATTCCCAGGGTGGAACTGGGCCCCATGACCTATCTGACAGCCATACTCAACAATGTATTTCTCAAACTGTATCAGATCTCCAGTTCCATTTCACAGTCCTTTATATCTAGTGTGAGATAAAAAGAAGATCAGGTACAGCTTCTCCTGTTAGACATGGGCTCAGGATCTCAATAGCATACATTTGGGAAAAAATTAAAAATACAGACATCTTCCAAGAAATGAGTGAAGCTTTGATGGATAGTCATTTTTAGATTTATGTTTAGAAAAGTAATCTCTCCCAAGAACCTGGTCCTGCTAAAAATACTACTGATCTGTAGTACTATACAAAATGTAACATTTCAATGTTCATTTGGACCATGCCCCTGGTTCAGTATTTACCCAAGAACAATGAATCATATCTACTGACCTTATATCTATAACTTAATATTATGGCTAAAATCATAGATTGAAAGGACTCCCTTTAACATCCCTTCTCAGAAAATGCAGCATCTTTCCCAATAAAATAAATTCCTGTTCCCCTATAGAAGCAGAAACTGCTCATGATTCTCTAAATCAAAGTTTCCCAGCTTCACAAATTTTAAGATCCAGAACTGACTCCAGTAAACCTTCTGCCAGCAACATTCATTAAAATAACTGGATCTCCACTGTGTGGAGGTTTGAGATAGACTATTCTGAAATTTCTAATAATCATTGCCACTAAAGTTATATAACTAGTGTTATGGTTTAGATATGAGGTGGCCCCCAAAAGCTCATGTGTGAGACAATGAAAGAAAGTTTGGAGAAGAAATGATTGGGTTATGAAAGCCTTAACCCATTCAGTGAATTAATCCCCTGATGACATTGGTTGAGCGGTCACTGAAGGCAGGTGGAGTGCGGCTGGAGGAGGTAGAACATTAGGGGGGTGGCTTCAGGGTATGTATTTGTATCTGCTGAATGGAGTCTCTCTCTGCTTTCTGATCATCATGTGAGCCGCTTGCCTCTGCCACACTCTTCTACCATGATGTTCAGCCTCACCTTGAGCACTGAGGAATGGAGCTGGCTATCTATGGACTGAGACCTCTGAAACCATGAGCCTCCAAATAAACTTTTCCTCCTCTACAATTATGCTGGTCAGGTCTTTTCATTGCAGCATTTGAAAAGCTGACTAAAACAACTAGTATGTATAATTATCTCCCTCACTCACAGCTCCTTTAGGAAAATCTGTCCAGTCTCAGCACATCTGGCCATTCCATGTTCCCCATGTTCTTGTTGTCCCCCTCCCCCAACACATATCTGGCTCACAGCTAGATACTTGTCCAAAGGCCAGTCATGGCCTAAACTGCTTAACTCTAGAATTTTAATAAGAGTCAGCACCTTTAGGCCGTGATGAGAATTGAAACTGAAATTTACAGTCAAGGATGGAGTAAGTTGTACATGAAATGTCCCAGGGATGCGGAAACCATTAGGCAGCAGAGGAAGCACACTGGTAAGAGGGGAATATAGAGCAAGAGACCATGTGTCCCCTGTAAAGAAGAAGAGGAGAGAATAGTTGCCTGCATTGCTAACATCACTGGCCCTATCTGCTCTTGCTTTGGATGCCAGGACATCTCCATGTGATGGAGATTTCCATTTCCCAGCCAAAGCTCATTCTCTCCTTCTTGGTTCTGTTCGATGTGGTAATGTGCACACACACACACACACACAAAAAAAAAAAAAAGGAAAGAAAACATAAAGAAATAAGATTACCTCTCTCACCTCCCTTTATATTTAAGAATAGTCACAACCTACGTTCTGGCCAAAGAGGAGTGACTAAGTTGTTAGGTGGAACTCTGGAAGGCTCAAAAAGTTCAGAGGCAGCTGAGGTGCACTTTTTGGTCCTCCCCATCCTCCTCTTCTTTAGAACTGAGGATTGAACCACTCCTAGACCTCAATTTGAGACAGTGTTTCCCTTAATTGGAGGTTGGTCTTAAACTTGTGATCCTCCTCCCTCAATCTCCCAAGTAACTGGGATTACAAGTGTGCTCCGCCATGCCCAGCTCCCATCCTCTTTCTAACTGCCTCCTTGACTGCAGACTTACAGCTAATGCTCCAGTTTAATTGAGAATGGCTTCCTTGGCTAAGGATGGCAGAGAAGAAAGATGAAAGACGTCCAAGTTCCAGCAATGTTCAAACCACCATAGTAGCTTGAGACTACCCATCTCCCAATTTCCTTTAATAAGAGAAAAAACAAACTCTTCATGCCAACTCTACCCTCTTTGGAGCCAGAGGCAGGAGGCAGTACAGTTCCCTAAGCCAAGCCAGAATCTATTCAACACACATTCCATGCTAAGCAAACGTTAGTGCCCACAGGCCTGGTCTCAGGCCCTCCCTCCCTGTGGTCACTGCCTTCCAGGATCCCATGTCCACAAAAGAGGTGGGAGAGTCGATGCTGCCTGCTGAGAGCCAGAACACAGCACTTTGTGGAGGGGCTACCAAGAGCATCAAGGTGACTACATGGCTGCCCCTCTTCCAGGCCTCCAGGCACCTCTTTCTGGGGCTCAGCTGGCACTCATGCTTATTAACAACAGCAGTACCATATGTGAGGGTTTTTTGTTTGGTTTGGTTTGTTGTTTTTTTTTTTTTTTTTTTTTTGATACTGGGGATTGAACTCAGGGGTACTGAACCACTGAGCCACATCCCCAGCCCTATCTTGTGTTTTATGTAGAGACAGGGTCTCACTGAGTTGCTTAGTGCCTCGCCATTGCTGAGGCTGGCTTTGAACTCGCCATTCTCCTGTCTCAGCCTCCCAAAGTGCTGGGATTACAGGTGTGCGCCACCACGTCCAGCTCCCCATACGAGAGTTTTTCAGACACATCTGGGAACGGTTTTCTGCCATGGTTGCCAAGCTTTCCTTCACTGGTTTATAGGAGGAGGATGGAAGAGGTGGAATCTCAAAAGCAGGAACTGACATGAATGACCTGGTGTGAAGAAGCTACAGTTAATGATGGAGAAGAAATGCCTGAAGATGGAGAGGAAAAGATCAGAGAAAATAAGAGCCTCCCTGCTTTGCATCCTAAAAAACAAGGGCATTTCTTAAACCCTTTCTGACTGTAGGCTTGTGCATCTTCCCCCTTGATGGCCACTGAGTCTAATGACTCATGTGGGTCTAAATCTGTTATAGAGGGTCCTCACAGACGTGATAGAATTGTAATAGCAGCCATGTAGATTCAGATGGTACCCTAATAGCAGGGGATTGGCAACCCCACCAGCTAGATCAGACGATGGGAATTTTCTATTACAGGTCTTCAAAGCACTGATGTGCCATAAGCCTTATTTTCTGTGACGTGTTTAGCCATGATCTGAGGCTTAGCATGACAGAGAATTAGAGCAATTAGTACTTTTTCATCTTTTTTGTTTGATGAAATCCTGAAATTGTGTTAAATATGCATACTTTGAAACAGTGCTTTTATAATAAAACGTTTAGAATTGTAGAAAGAAGTTTGCTGAAAACTTTCAGCAGTATCTGTAAGGTTGAAAATATGCAAACCTAGCAGGTTGTGGTGGCACACACCTGTAATGCCAGCTACTTGGGAGGCTGAGGCAGGAGGATCAAAAGTTTGAGTCCAGCCTCAGCAACTTAGTGATACCTTGTCTCAAAATAAAAAAATAAAAAGGGCTGGGGGTGTAGAGCATCCCTAGGTTCAATCTCCAGTACTGAAGAAAAGATGCAAATCCTGTAACCTTGCAATTCCCTTGTAAGTACTTGTTGGCAAGCTTTTACTAAAAAGGGCCAGATAGTTAATATCATTGCCTTTATGGACTATATGGTCAGTCTCTGTCTCAAGTCCTCAATTCTGCATTCATTGTGCAAAAATAGCCCTGGACAATATGTAAACAAACAGGAATGGCTATATTCCAATGAAATTTACTTACAAAAACAAAAGGGCCAGATTTAACCAACTCCTGCTAGAGGAAATCATGCAGATGTGTGCCAAAATATTGTGCAATCAGTGCAGTGTTCTTTGTGATAGCCCCAAACTGGAAACAGCCCAAACCCAATACCCATCAATAGGACAGTCCTTACATAATCATGGTGCGTGTATCCACAGGCTACCAAAACAGCAGATTGGATGATCTGCATGGTGCATGCAATAACATTCTTTTAAGATTCACAACCAAAGCTTAAAAACAAAATGTTGAGGAAAAAGTAGCCAGATACAAAGGCATACATCCTATATGACATTTGATTTGGTGAAATCTAAACCATATTGTCTAGGAATGCATATGAGGTGATAAAACTGTCAAACAGGGCAAACAAGCAATTCCAAAGGAAGTTGAAAGGCAGCTGTGGAGAGCAGGGAGAGATTCACCCTGAGCTCTAGGTGTTGGCAAGGTCCTGGTCCTCCACTTAGGTGACAGTCAAGTCACATGGATATTCATCACTTAACATTTTATAGAAATTATACATCTGGGTTTTTATATACTTTCATAAGAAAAAAAATTTCAAGTGGTTTCCGACTATAAAGTGCTACACGTGACAGGTGTTAGTAATACAGTTTCTCTGGGATGAGAAGTGCCACTCTCAGTTTTCATTTTCTGTGTATGAGCAGGTGTGTCTTCCCCTATGTGCTGGGAGCTGAGGTGGACCAGCAGCTTGAATAAATCAGAAGCACATTAGCCAGGGCTTCGTACCCATGTACTTTCACACGCACCTAAGGTAATTTCTATGCTTTTTATTTTGTAATCTGCAAAATACTAATGTGCATACCCTTGAGAAAAAACCCCTGCATTGTTACTGTAAGTGAAATCAGATGTCGACTACATGGTGTTCTGGAGTAGTTGGGGTCTGCAGCTGTCTTCCTTCTTTTACTCTGAAAAATATTATGAAATTGAGAAGTGCTATCTTTGATAGTGTCTCTTGGGAACAGAGCACGTGACGAACAGACTTCCACCGTGGAAGAGCTGGGTGAGGAGGTTAAGTAAATTTTCTTTGTGTAGTTCCCATTAAACTTCAATCAGAGTTACAGAAAGAAATTTCCTCCAGGCGGCTGCGAATACAGGTATTGGTTTGACTTTAATAAAAGTCATAACTGATCTCTCTGAGGTCTCTCGTGGAATGAGCTCAGCAGAATTCAGGCAGGTCCTTGAGAGGAAAAGCGCCCACTTAAACATCGCATTATCCTAATAATCCCATTCCAGAGCCACCGTCCCATTATTTTAAAGGTCTTCATTTGCAAATTGTGGTATTTGAAAGTTTTCTTTTTACATTATTGCAGAAAGCAGATGGATCTTTCTCAGGGCCCCACACCTATTTACAGACTCCTCTCCTTCCAGGCCAAGGTAAGACGTGGTGGTGGGTTGTCAGGGCCACTCTGTGCCTTCACATCACAGCTTTGACTAAACCACTCATTTAAAGCAACACCTGCTTTAGTGGCAAGACTGATTTTAATGAGAGTTGTTAAGAAAGGAAGAAAATTCTCTCACTGCTAAGAATACCCGTGGTCAGAATGGAGAATAGGAGAATATTACCCTAAGGCACAATGTCTCGCCAATTCACATTAGCCAACAAATCTTTTGGGGGGGGTAACAACTATTATGTGTTAGGTGTTGTTTTAGGCATTGGATTTATCAAGGTAGACACCGAATTTGCAATCTAATCTAATAAGGAAGACACCCAGTAAGGAGATGAAAAATTAGTAAGATGATATCAGATAATGATAAGACAAAAGAGATGAACAAATAAGATGGAATCATAGGCTGAGTGATCGTTTGGGACCAGGACACCAATGTAGTCAGGGTTAACTTGTGAGTCAACAACTAATAGATGAGAAGGAATCATCTATGCATATATTTCAGGGGAAGCTTCCATGGAGGAGGCGCAGCAAGTGCCAAGTGCTTGAGGGAAGAAATTTGGTGGCCCAGAGTGTCCTGAATGAGGAAAGAGGCAGAGGAGATGTATTTGGAAAGGTGAGCACAAGCCAGGTCCTACAGAGCTTTGTGGACAATGGTAAGGCTTCAGATTTTACTGTATATGCAAACTCTCTTTGCGCTTTTAATACATAATTTCTTTTAGGATAATGTCTGAGTTTCTTTCTGGGGTGCACAGGTACTTGGGTGGCTGTGAGGGAAAATACAAAGCGACTCTGAATCCTGGCATTGCCACTTTAACTTCTGGATGACCTTGGATAAGGTTCCCCAGCCCCTCCAAGCCCTGTGTATAAAACGAGGATAGCAACACTCACTTCACAGAGTGCGTCAGGGTGAGCAGGAAAGGTCCATGAAATATCCCGCCCACCCCTGCTCACACTCAGTAAGCACTTGATCATTTTTAGCAGAACTGTAATCTGAATGACCTGTGGGCCTGTGGAGCCCCTGGGGCAGCCTTCTTTTCAGTAAAAGCTCATTGTTGAAAAATGAGGTCAGGCCAGAGATAATGCATCAAGAAAAAAATCTAAAGCTATTAGCAGATCCTGGGTAGGTGGCCTTGCTGAGTGGGGCAGGCACTCGGTTCTGGTGCTGGCTCTGCTGCTCACTCACTCAGTGATCCCGGGAAACTGGGCATCAAATTTTTCCAAATCTTAAAAAAAAAGCAGGAATGACTATCATTTTAAGTCTGGCCCTGCCCACCTTCAGAGTTGTGAGGGCCTCTGATGCAGTGAATCCTCATTTCATCAACCAGGGCTCTTGCACAGGCTGCTGCAGCTAACACTTCACTCTCCATCCAGAGAGGTGGAGGAGAAACTGCCATGATCTCTGCAGAAGTCAGGCCAGGCTGGGAGATGGAGGAGGGAGCAGGCAGTTCCTTTCAGGGCTTCCCCTAGACTTATTCTCTACTGGAGTTCAACGAACTGCCCTGGGTTATTCTATAATTTGTATTCCTTATCAGATTTTAAATAACAACTTTGTCAAATGTCCCCTGTCTTTGAGAAGGTAAGGGTGTCTATCCCTGGAGGACACCATCTTAATCCTCTCCTTTCTGCTGAAGCAGAGATGACAGAATTCTGTCAGGTCACACTCTGGCCACCTAGGATTCTCATCAGGATGATGATACACACCATTAGAAACTCTGGTCAGCTTCTCTGCCTCTCTGATTTACAAAGGTCCCTGGGTTCAGGTTTGCCAAGAGGTGTTAGCCTTTTTTCACTTCTGCATTTTGCACACAGATAAGAGAGGCAAAATTGGGGCCAGACAGGCCAGAGGCGCTGCAGGGAGCAGGGGAGGCAGAGCTGGGCTTTGGGCAGAGGCATGGAGGAGCCGAGGAGAGGGCCTAGCAACCGGCTGGAAGCCGAGGATAGTCAGAATAGCTCCAACAAGAGGTCCTTGGGTCAATGTATCTCTGTACCTAAACCAAAATGGGGCATTAAAGGGACAAACGCAGTCCAGCTGTGGGCACTTGGAGATAATACAAGAGGAGAGGAGGGATATAAATGCAGGATCAGTTTGTTTAGTTTTTTTTTTTGTTTTTTTTTTTATCTTGTTGGCTGGGAGGCAGGTCTGTCTCCAGAAGTTCTAGAAATGAAGGTGATGGACGAGGGGGACAGATCACACAGGGAAAGGAGTCTGTCCACCAGGAAGATAACACACATTCTCCTATCTGATGGTCAGGACAGTCAGAAGCAGTAAGGTAGGACTGACCACTATTCCCATTGACAGGTGAGAAGACTGAGTCTGAGTGATTTCAGACATGTGCTTCAGGACACGGTTCCTAAAAGACAGTGCCTCCGCTTCAGGCAGCTCGCTGTAAGGCCAGGACTCTGGCAAGAGTCCCACCACCCTCAATACCAAGTCCACCTCCTCCACCATCGCCCTGTGCCTCAGAGGAAAGAGTGAGAGTCCAGACCCCCAAGAAGGACTCCGACTGCTCATTAACTGGAAGAAGAAAAAGTGGACCCACAGCTCTCTCCTGTTTAAAGGAACAATTTGTACTGATTAGGAAAGGCATTTGTTTAAGTCTGCAAATCCTTTTAAGAACTAGAATCCACTTCTGTACTGAAAAGGCCTGTGCTCAGAGCTTCTAAGGATGATAATTACCAGTCCATTATTCTTTTGTGAAGCCCTGGGGCCCAGCAGAGCACCTCGAGGGGCTGTTGCCGCAGGCCCCACTCTGCCCTGCCCAGCTCCTTCAGCTCCTCCCATGGGAACCTGAAGTCAAGCAGCTGGGACCCAGGAGAGACCAGCAACAGGCCCCAATTTGGTCTTCAGCTCACTTTTTTTTCTTTTGGCCAGATAAAATACAGGTATTTCTATTGGGACATGTATTGTTTTAATTTTGTGTTGTTTATCTGAAGAGAAAATTAAACTTGAGGCATCTAGTATTTTAATTTGCTGAGTCTGGCAGCCCCACATGCCATTCACCCCTTTTCCACAGACCTGCTTTCTGGTACCTTCAAATGTTAATGGTCATGAAGGTAAGATTGGTTTTTTTTCCTGTGGCCATCCCAGGGTTTGGCTTCCCCAGAAGCCGTGGCAATGGAATGGACATAATAATGGAGGCCTTCTCTATCCTAGCCCCCTGGGGGTACTTCTCATAATCCAGCCATTTTAATCCCACCACAAACACTCTGAAGTAGGTATTCTTAGCCTGTGTCACAGAGGAGGAAATTGAACTTCAGAGAACTATCTCACACGGACTCCCCTTGCTGGGCCCGGTGGCACACACCTGTAATCCCAGGGGCTGTGGAGACTGAGGCAGGAGGACTGCAATTTCAAAGCCAGGTTCAGCAATTTGGTGAGGCCCTAAGCAACTTCGTGGAACCGTGCCCCTAGGTTCAATCCCTGGTACCAAAAATACCAAAACTGACTCCCCTGGTAAGTGGTAGTGAAGTAGGGCAGAAGAGGTTGGACACCCAAGGATTTTTCAGGAAGGGGGTTTATTGACTGCAGGGTTTAGAGATGGCTCTTGCCGAAGAATGTTTCCTCTTCTTCCTACTTCAGTAGGACTAAGATCTGAATCCTTGGCTGTGGGTTCCAGGAAGAGTATAGACACAGCTCTGTGAAGTTACCTTGCAAGTTCCGCTTCCTCTGTAAAATGAGAGGGGATTAAATGCCATCAGCCTGACCAGGAGGATTCCATAAGACTGGATTCATGTCGTCACAGGGCCTGGCTCAAGAGTCAGGGCGTGGTTCGTGAGGATGGTTTCACTGGTAGGTCCAAGGCCATCCAGGACCCATGGCAAGGCAGTGGGACCTAAAAGCTTCCTTTAGCAGAAGGTGCAGCTTTGGGGATGTGACCCAACACCAGGAAATCCTTGCAGCTCCATGCTGCCCCTGTAGGGCCCCAGGTGCTCTGAGCACTGGCTTTCTTGTCTATAAAATGAAGGATAGTTGTGCTCAAAATCTTTGTGTGTGGAGTAATGAGCTGATGGCTCAGAATGGCCTTTGAAGTCCCAGACCTATGAGCAGTCCAAGGCCCAGTGTGAATGCTCACATCACCACCTGGGCATCTCCCCAGCTGTGGGTACCTCACCGGCGGCTCTGGCAATCAAACCTTATCCTAATGGGGAGAACAGTGTCCTGGGTTTCCCATCAGGTGCCAGGATGTACTGCCTGCTCCTACCTGAATGTAGTTCCCTCCCACCTCCACTCTGATCCATTGCATGATTGGGTTTCCTTTCAGAACCTGCAAGTAAGTTGTGGCCCCTCTCCAGAGGATGGGTCAGGTTCTAGGTCCTAACATCCCTGGCCAGCCCATCAGCTTGGGCCATGCTGGTTGGGGTCCCAGAATAATAGCACAAGAGAACAGCTGGAAAGAGTTTCAGGAACCATTGTCCTCAAATGTCTTCCTAAACTTTCTGTAGAAACAAAGTATCAGAGAACCCTATTTAAATAGGGTTGAAAAAACTTTCTGTGCCTAAGATGCCTGCTTCTGAGGGCTTCTAGTTCTTCCAGTGGCTAAAATAACTGAGCATCTGTTGCTGAAGAAATGACAGGGGGAGTAAGGAGCAAAGCCCAAGGATCTCCCAGGTCTCCCTTACACAGTTAACAGGCTTCAACAACACAGAAATGTCACGGAACCTTGCACACAGGCAGCTGGGTGGGTTGGTGGCCCCTGGTAGATAGGGTGGTGCTTTTTTAGCACAAGTGTCCAGGGGAAAGCTTAAGCTCTGAGATAGCACTGCTCATGGCTATCTCAGTCATTGTTCTATTTCTTGTGCCTAGATCAGCCTCTTGCATATGGTAGGCTATAGTAGGTCCTTGGTAAACATTTGCTCATGAGTGAATGAAAGAATGGACAGATGGATGGATGGACTGATAAATGGGTGGATGGATGCGAGGATGGAAGGAAGGAAGGAGAGAAGGAAGGAAGGAATGAAGGGAAGGAGGGAGGGAGGGAGGGAGGAAGAAAGGGAAAAACGGATGGATGGATGGATGGAAGACTGGATGGATGGATGGATGGATGGATGGATGGATGGATGGATGGATTAACGGATGGATAGATGGCAACTAATTCGGGTACAAGGCAGCCATCTGACAGAAAAGGCAAAGGTGACATTTTAGAAGGAAGCCAAGGGCAGCAGTTCTGGGGCATGAATGAGCCGCCCATTTGGACCTCCTGTGTGGGCCTGGCAGGGTAGGATGCAGATGGAGGGATCTGGGTCTGGAATCAGAACCATAAAAAAGAGAATAAGTCTGAGCTGCCAAGCTCTCAAATAACACCAAGACACATCCCACTCCCTTCCCTCCTACCTGGGCGCATTCTCGATTCCTTTCTCCTCTCATACCCTGCATCCAAACTACCATTAAGTCCTGTTGACTGTGCCTTTAAAATGCCCACGTATCATGATTACTTCTTGCCATCTGTGTGGTTCCCACCTCGCTCACGCCATCGGTCTCCCTCCTCTGAACGGTTTCAATAGTCCCTAACCACCTACCTGCTTTCCTCTTGCCCCTGAAGCCTCCTCCTCATGCAGCAGACACACTCAGTCCTTAAAAAGTCAGGTCAGATGCCACTCCTCTGCTCAGCATCTTCCCAAATTCCCAGCCTGCCTCTCACTCAGAGGAAGAGTCTTTGCAGGCACCTGCAAGGACCCACACAACCTGGCCTCATTCTCTCACGGGCCAGTTTTCCCCTCACTCACTTCTTTCCTGCCACTCTGGTCTGCTCTAACCAGGTCCCTCTTTCCAGGACACACTGCTGCATCTCTCCCTTGGGGACTTCTGTGCTTGCTCCACTTTCTGCCCGGTCATTTCTCAATGGCTCTGAAACCAGCTACAGATGCATATTGTATGTGTGTTTCTGCCTTGCCACGATGAAATTTCTGTTTCTACCTAACAGTCTCTTGGACTCTATGCTCTTCTCCTGGCCAGACCTACCTAGGGCATGCTCAGGTCCTTGGCAGGAGAAAAAAACTGGTAAGAAGAAACTCAACTCCTGAAGTAAGGAATTTGAGAACCAGATATGTAAGGCTGTGCAGGTTGTACACTGCACAAGGACACAAGTCAAGGTGTCCAATAGAGGCTGGAATCAGGACTGAGCTCTGCTTGCCAAATAGTGAAACTCCATGCAATGTTACCTCCTCCCAGAGAGGTGTGCCATCTTCTAATTCACACAAAGGCACCATAAGTCAGCAGTGACCTGCCTGAGAGGCTGTTCCAGCTACAGCTACTTGGATGACAGGAAGTTGTCATTCAAATCAGGTGCCCAGAAAGCAGGTGCTGCACGCAGCCTTGGTCCTGATCCTGGAAACAGCATTGTTGAGGTGGGTTAGATAACTAGGAGTGTGGTGGCTAGATTCCTGCTTCTCTCTTCCCTTCCAGTCTGTAAGATGTTGTCCAACTAGGCCAGGCGTAGAGACAACTGGCTTGAAATTTAATAAAAACTGCAGACCCTTCTTCAGAAAAGGATACACACACACCCTAAATTTTGCACACAATGTCAGCAGACTCACACCCCACGCCTACCCCACCCTGTATCTGTGGCTATTAAGTCAAGTACCCCCTGGTAATCTAGAGTCTTTAAGAGTCCTTCCAGCTCAGATGCAAAATCTGAGCAGCATCTAAACAGAGAAGCACCTGCTCTGCGGCAGCTGTGCTGAGGGACAGCCGGATGGAGATTTTAGAAAACCACATGGAGGGAAGCTCCAGGGTACAGGACCTTGCTTGACCTAAATGACCAGGGACCTTTGAGGGAAGTTCCTCTTCCCCTCCCTGCTTCCCATCCTCCAAATCCTGTTCCATCCCTTTTCTTTCCAGAAGAACAGGCAGTGCCCTGGCTGCCTCCTCCGCAGCACAGACAGCCCCATCACCAAGGGGCCCAGACAATTAATTACCCACCATCATGGCACGGCTTAGCCTTCAATTTTCCTGACTACCACAAGGATTAACTCAATCTGTGAGACTTCACTGGGCCATTTAAGGGAGCATCATAACTCTTTCTGTTCCCCAGAAATTGTAACCCGGACTCGGTTTTGTAATGCTAATTGCCTTATCTTCATAAATTCTACAGTCTTACATAATTTACCCCGCATTGTAGCAGGATTTCCCAAGAATAAAAAAGCAGGTGCCGTCAATGGTAATTTGAATAAGAAAAGACATGTTAAGTGGTTCTTCTCTCACTAGTAATAGAAATTAATTAGCTTTGAGCAGCTTTGGAGGTTTTTGCATTTTCCGCTGTAACCTGTTATGTTTTCTAATTGTATGGAAAGAAGGTTTGATTTGATCACATTATTTGGTGACGGAGAGGCCTCTGTTTGGAGTCAAAGGTACAGGAATGGTGGCAGCCAGAAGGGTGGGAAGCCACCGGAGGCGTCTGCAGAGTGCGAGCTTTGTAGTCAGATCAGCATGAGTTCTGAGCTAGGGTGAGCCACTTGCTAGCTCTGTGACCCTGGTCAAATCACTTCCCCTCTTTCAACTTCAGCTTTCTCTTGTGGAAGACAGAGGTCACAAATTCGTAACTGGAAGGGAGGGAGGATAGAGATGAGAGCCGGGGAGCTCAGAATGGGACATTCCAGCTTTGGATCCAGCATTGACTTGTTCTGCAACCTTTCCACTTAGGATTCCTTTAACTTCAAAAAGCATAAAGTACTATTTAAACTGGTTTAAGCAATTTAAAGAAAAACCCGAATCATCTGACATGAGAACCCTGGAGCTAGAGGAGGCTGCAGGGAGAGTGTAATGAATGGGTGAAGCAGTAGCTACTTTCTCTTTTCACTCCGCTACTCCAACAATGGCTTTATCAACGGCCACCCTTCCCCTAGCAGGGACACAAGCTTCCTGGTGCACATCTAGCAAGAGAGGGTTCTCCTCCCACTCTGGGGTATAAATCCTCCTTTTCGTTCTAACTGAGCCACTTATTTTGGCAGTCTACCCCTGGAGCAATATTTGATGTCCTTAGAAGGCCACCCAGGAACTACATCCACAGAGCTGGGATGGGGTCCAGCCCTCTCTGAATCAGATCTGTTAGGAAGAAGTGAATAGATGGATGAGGGATAGGCAGCCAGCCGTCTGTCCACCACAGTGGGTACTCCATGCGGTTCACGGTGCACTGCAGTGGTCGCCACAGTGACCTGAGGCACGTTACTTATTCCCTGTCAACTCTGCTGCCCTGTGTGGGGACAACAGAGGCATCACTTCATAAGGCGGAGGACATCAGAATGCAGGTCTGAAGCAGGTTTAGGCCCTCCCTGGGCTCTAGTTTCTTCCTGCTGCCCAGCCTTCCCCATCCGCATGGTCCAGCAAGTTGTTCAAAGCTACTCTCTGGGCTTTGGAAGGATGAAAGGAAGAGAAGCCTTTTCCTGAAGGAAATGCTTCAAAGTCACTTTCCAACCACAAGAAAACCAGAATTAGGAGAATATATTTCCAAATATATAGCGAAAGGACTATGACGAGGATAAAAGAAGCATTGTGAAAGCAGGACCACAAAACACGCGGGAAGGCAGACAGCTGTGCTGGCCAGCCTCCTCCACGAGCCCCACCCCCGTGCAAGTCCACCCTCCCCGGGGGGAAGCAGGCGCCTTCCCAAGGGAGAAGATGCCCTGACACCCGGGACTCTTTCCTCTCCTATCACAGCTTTCACAGTCTCGAAGTCCAGAGAACATATTTTAAATGTAAAGGCACCGGATAGGTTGAAAGGAAAAGATTTACCAGGTTCTTTCTTATGCAAACACTGAGCATATGAAAACTTCTGTGTCTATATTAATATCAGACAAATTAGGCATCAAGATAAGGAATATAATCAGAGATGAAGAGAGCTAGTTCATCAGGATAAAAGGGTTCATTCATCAGAAAGACATGACTGTCCTAAATATGTTTATATCTTTTAGCAGATCCTCAAAGAAATGAAGCAAACACTGTCCCTTCTAGCTGGAGATTATAACACCACCCTCTCGGGAATTAATAGAATGGCTGGACAGAAAAGGACCAGTAAGTGTATAGAAAGTTTGAATAACACAGTCAACTTTGCCTAACTTAGGGCTATAGAACACTCTCTCGACATCTGAAGAATATATATTCCTTTCACACGTGCATAGAGTGTTCACCAAGATCAGCCATATGCTGGACCATAACATTAGTTCCAATACACTTCAAATGATTGAAAACTTACAGAATATGTTCTCCAACAACAGATTTAAGTTTTAAAAAATCAATAGCACTAAAACATCTGGAATAGCTCCAAATAATTCAGAATTAAAGAATGCACTTCAATGCATCAAAGAAATATTCCCAAAGGAAAATGTAAAATATTTTGAGCTGAATGATAATGAATATATAACATATCCAAGCTTGTGGGATGTCGTCAAAGCAGTGCTCTGAGGGATGTGTGTGTGTGTGTGTGTGTGTGTGTGTGTATTTACATATTCACATGAGAAAAGAAGAAAGGTTTTTAAGCAAATGATGTATATTTCTGCCTTAATGTGCTAGAAAAAGAAGAGGAGATTAAATCAAAGCAAGGAAAAGAAGGAAATAAGGAAGAGAAGAGAAGACATAAATGAAATAGATAAAAAGCAGAGGGAAAATTTAAAAAGCCAAATCTCATTCTTTGGAAAGATTAATAAAATTGTTTAAATCCTTAGCAAGAGTGGTTAAAAAAAAAAGAGAGAGAGAGAGAAAGAATGCAGAAAAAAGATATCACTACAGATATTAAAAGAAAAATAAGGCGATATTTTGTCAATAAATTTAACAACTCAGATGAAACAGATACTTTTTAAAAGATATACAGCACAAATACAACTTGCAAAATTTAACACAAGAAGATAGAGAAGTTTGTTAAATTTTTTGAATTCTGTAATCAAAACGTTCCCATAAAGAAAGCTCTAGATTCAGCTAATTTCATTGATAAGTTCTACAAAACATTTACAGATAAATTACATCTATCTTTCACAAATTCTTTCAGAAAACAGAGAAAGATGGAACAATCCCCAATTTATTTTATACCAATATAACACTGATACTAAAACCAGACAGCTACAAAGGGGGAAAAAGTAATATATGAATATTTTTCATGAATATGGGCATAAGAATCCCTAATGAAATATTTAAAAATGGAATCCAGAAACATAAAAAATGCTGCATCTTAACTAAGTGGAGCTTATCCCAGGAATTCGAGATTGATTTAATATTTGAAAATCAATATGATTCATATTACAAAAATGGAGAAAAGTCATCTTAATAGAAGCAGAAAAATCAAAATCATCTTAGTAGATGTAGAAAAATCATTTGAGAAACTTGACACCCACTCAGCTCACAGAAAACTTCCTACTTTGATGAAGGGCACCATTTAATGATAAAAACTACAACAATCTCCGGTGAAATACTGGGCAATTTCCCAATAGTACTGGGAGTATGGCAAGCACACCTGCCTCTACCATGTCCATGCAAAAGGGTGGTGGAAGCTCTAACCAGTATAATTGGAAATAAAAAAAGAAATAAATACTAGAAAATAATGATGCCATGTCTTCAGGTGAATCAACCCCTTTAGCATGATCAAATAAAATAATAATATTCCTTATCTTGATGCCTACTTTGTTATTAAATAAATGCTGGAAAAGTCCTATATTCAGCAACAATAGAACTATTGTATAGAAACTGTAAGAAATTAAAAAATTCAAAAACCACTTTTAAACTATTAATTTAGCAAGATTAGTAGCATATAAGGTTAATATACACAAAGCAATTTTGTTTCTATATGTGAACAGCGAACAATCAGAAAATTTTATTTGCAATGGCATTAAAACACAAGAATAAATTTGACAAAGGATTGTAAGACATTTACATCGAAATTCACAAAAATAGTAAATTAAAGAAGACCTAACTAAATGAAGAAATAGACTATGTTTATGAATTAGAAATCTCAATGTTTTTAAGATATAAATTCTCCCCCAACTATCTATAGACATGCAATGCAATCATATATTCAATAAGCTCTTTCTAAAATGAAATTGGCAATTACTTCAAGTATGTTTTATATTGCAAATAATCCAGAATAGCCAAAATAATTTTAAAATAAAGAACATAGCTGGAGGACATTACTTGATTTCAAGACCTATTAAAAAGCTTGTAAAACTACAGTAATCAAAATAATGTAGTGTGGAGGTGAGGCCAAGTCAATGGAACATAATATAGAGTCCAAAAATTCATGTGAATTTTAACATAAGCACCGATGCAATTTTTTTTTTTTTGGTACCAGAGATTGAACCCAGGGGTGCCTTACCACTGGGCAATATGCCCAGCCCTTCTTTATATTTTATTTAGAAATAGAGTCTCACTGAGTAGCGTAGGGCTGTGCTAAGTTGCTGAGGCTGGCTTTGAATTCGAGATCCTCCTGCCTCAGCCTTCCAAGCTGCTGGGATAACACCAATGCAATTTAATGTGGAAATGGAAGTCTTAACAAATGGTGCTGGAAACAAGTAGAAAAATATGAAAAAGAATGAACTTCAACTCTTACCTCACATGATACACAACAATTTATCTGAACAGATAAGAGGCCTAATTTAATAGCTAAAACTCTAAAGCATCTAGAAGAAAAACATAGATGACAGTCTTTTATAACATTAGCGTAGGCCAATCTTTTTTTAGCATACAATAAGCACTTATCGTTTTATTCATAAATTATAACTCAATTAAGCAAGGGAAGGGATAACTAGTAAAAGAAAACAATTGACAAATTAGACTTCATCAAAATTTAGAATTTCTGTTCTGCCAGTGCTAAAATGAAAAAATTAAGCCATGCACTGGGAGGGAACAGTCTTAGTAAACATCTATCTAGATGCATTCAAAAGGCCTAGAAATCAATAATAAAGAGACAAACTACCTTAAAAATGGGGGAAATGCTTGAATATATACCTCACAAAAAACATGTTTGAACAAGTTTATACACACATGAAAAGTTGGTCAATATCATTAGTCACTAGGAAATGAATTATAGTCACAATATGATGCCACTTTATATCTGCTAAATGACTAAAATTAAAAAGGCAGAAAATAATAAGTCTTGGCAAGGATTTAAAGACACTGGAATTCTCCACCAGGCTGGGAGCTGTCTAGTAGTAATAAAGTGTACTCTTAACTATATGATCCAGATATCACACCCTAGGTAGTTTCCCAAGATAAATGAAAACATGTAGCTTCTAAAAGACCCACACGTGAATGTCCTTAGCAGCATTATTCATAATCGTCCCAAACTGGAAACACCCCAAATATCCATTAACAAATAAATTAATAATAAATTGGGGTCTATCCACATAATGGAGTATTACCCAAGAATAAACAAGATTGATTCATATTACAGCTTGGATGAATCTCAAAAACATGCTGGGTAAAAGAATCTTAATACAAAATTAATCTCTGATAGTGGAAATCAGAACAATGGTTTCCTATGGTGCATAGAAATTCACTGACCATGGCAAAGTGGGAATGTTTTGAGAGGATGGAGGTCTCTTGTTTGGGGTGGGGGTTACATGGATGTACAACGGGGTTGAGACACATCAAATGACTTGGTTACGATCCCTGCATGTAAATTTGACTTAACAACAACAACTAAAACAAAAGGAATCTAGGGGCAGAGTGGAGAATGGATTTGAGGACGTGGAGAAAGATTTTGAAAGAACAGTCAGGAGGCAGTTGAGATGAGAGGATGGTGCTTGGGATACGGCAGTGGCCATGGAGTTGCAGGGAACAATGAAGGGAACAATGTTCACCAGACCATGAGGAAGTGACAAAGACATGTGGTGATTGGAGGGAAGGGGCTTGTCTTGGATCACTCTCAGAATTTTGGCCTCATTCATTGGAATGAGGAACAGCCATCGGAGTCCTGGTTCTTAAGATACCATCACTATATTTTTAAGGTACTGTCTCCTTTACTGGGTCTTCCTGTCCACAAAAGATGGCTTGAGCCAGGTATAGTGGCTCATGCCTGTAGTCTCAGTGGCTCAGGAGGCTGAGGTAGGGAGATTGCTAGTTCAAAGCCAGCCTCAGCAACATAGTGAGGACCTGTCTCTAAGTAAAATATTAAAAAGGGCTTGGGATGTGGCTCAGTGGTTAAGTACCTCTGGATTCAATCCCCAATACCCACCCCCAAAAAAAGATGGTTTGAACCTTGTATACAAAAGAGACTGGGTATGATTTGGGCCCTGATGACTTCTCCAACCTCTGGCTCCCTAACTCTCCTTCCCTCCCTCCCTTGAATGAAAGTGCTACATCCATTTCCAAAGGCATCGCATCCTTTCTTGCCCCTGTGTGTTTGCAGCAGCTGAACCATGTACTTGGAAAATCCCTCAATTGATATATCAATCCTTTCTTTGGGAATCATGGACCATTTGGTGTGTGCTTCTTGTTTAGGAATCTTTGCTGCGATTTTTGCTTCATACACCTGTCTTTCTGAATAGATAGTGAAACCTTTGAGGGTAAAGCTCTCTCGTACTTCACTCTGTCCATCCTATACCTAGTGTCAATGATGTTGAAAGAAGGGATAGATGGGGAAGGGTCAAGTTTTCTATCTTGCACTCACCTCTCATTCTGTAAGATCTTATTAAGGTCCAAATAACTTCTCTGTGCAAGAGGAGAAATGCTAAATCCTTTAGGTGGTGGCAGATGAAATGTTAAGTGGCATTTGACCAGAAAGCTCCTAGGGGACTGATTCACTATAGTTACTCTCTGAGGCTCTGTAAAATGAAAAACCATAGCAATTCACTCCTCCCCAGGAAAGGGAGAGTACCAGGCAGTGTGCCTGGGGGAGGAAAGACACCCAGAAGTCCTTACAGCAATGCCACTAATAAGGAGATGCTGAAACCAAGATAGTGAAGTCAGCTTTGGACAGAAGGAAGGCATGAGCTAGAATAAAAGTAGAAAGAAATGTAATCTTAGTGCCTTGTCCACGTTTTGCCTCCGGATGCATCTGGCCTCCCTCTCTATCTTTGCTACCTCTCCCTCGGTTCAAGTTCTTGTCATCTCTTACCTGAACTATTGCACAGGCCAGCCAGGTCTCCCTGTCTCCAACCCGTCCTAGGCTCTGGTTGCCAAAGTGATCTGTGTCTAATATAGATCTGACCTTGTTGCTCACTGCTAAGACTCCACCACACTTACATCCTACAGGAGGAAGCTTGTGCTTCTGTACATGATCCAAATGTCCTTCATGTTGTCTGTCTTCCTTTAAATCCTTTCTGCATCACTATCAATGACCACATTTATGATAGGAAACACGTCAGACAGACAAAAAAATTGAAAACTACCCTAGCCACACAGCTTTCCTTTCCTTTCCTCCTTTTTTTTTTTTTGGTACCAGGGATTGAATTCAGGGGCACTCGACCACTGATCCACATCCCCAGCCCTATTTTGTGTTTTATGTAGAGACAGGGTCTCACTGAGTTGCTCTGTGCCTCACCATTGTTGAGGCTAGCTTTTAACTCATGATCCTCCTGTCTCAGCCTCCCAAAGTACTGGGATTGCAGGAGTGTGCTACCGTGCCCAGCCACGCTGCTTTTCTTAACAGATGCTGTATTTTTTTTGCATTGCTCAGTAAAAGCATGACCACAAGTTTAGTAAATTAAAACAATGCACATTTATTAACATGATTCTGTGGGTCAAGAGTCCAGGCCTGACTTACCAGGGTTCTCTGTTGCAGGGTCTCACTGGGTTGTGACCAAGATGAGGGCTTCATTCTTATCTTAAAGTTCGACTGGGGAGGGTCCATGTTGAGGCTCATTCAGGTTGTTGGCAGATTTCACTTCCATGAAACCAAAGGACCAAGGTCCTCAGATCCTACACACCACCTGTCACTCTTTGCCATATGGGTCCTTCCATGGGCAGCTCACAACATGGATGCCTCCTTCCATGAGGACTGCCAACACGGCAGCATCTCATAAAAGTAGTGTCATCCTAGGAGTGGCATTCCACCACCTTCACCGTCATCTATTGCTCAGAAACAAGACACAAGTCCCACCCACAATCAGAGCGTGAACACCAGAAGACAAGGGTGACAGGGATCGCTGAAGAGTCTGTCCATCAAATGCCGCAGGTGGTCAAGCCTCTGCTCACACTGCTCTCTCTTTGGCGTGTCCTTCCCCTGCTTTCCTGCTGCCAGGATCCTTCCAGCAAAAGCTGCATCTGCAAAGACTTCCAAAAACTTACCTTTGCCTTCACCTGAAGGTAGAGCCTCATCGCTGTGCTTCCAGAACGTTTTGCTCCCAAGGCTATGCCAACACTCTGAAAAAAATGTGGCTGTTACAGTGAGTTGCCTTCCACGGGTGTGAAGGTAGCACTTATCACAGTCCAATTACGTGACATGGACTGGACTCCCCCGATCCCAGGACAATAACAAATTTTAAAAGAGCAATCTCTCAAGGGTTCCCTAAGCCTGTCCTTGGACTGAACACATCACAATCACCTGAGGAGCACATCAAAGACAGACTCTCCAGCCCCAGACCTTGATTGCATACATCAGGGCAGGGGTTGGGAATCTGTCCTTATAAAACTCTACAGGGGATTCTGATCCCCAGTCCGATTTGACACCACTGGTAGAGACCCCCCTCTACAGGATGCAGACTGGATGGACGACCTCTGAGAAGACAGATGGAAAAGTCTGGGCTCACACCTGGCTTTGCCACTTACCCTTTGTGACTTTTGAAAAGACACCCACTGATCCTCTCCTGCCCTCAGTTGCCTCATTAGTAAAATGGAGAAAAGGATGAGATGCACCTCACAAGGTGGCTATGAGGATTAAACAAGGTCATGCCTGTACAGTAGGGTACTTGGCACAGGGGAAGCCATCCGCGAGAGTTACATTCTATCAAAGACCATACTTGGATTCAGCTGATCTGCGGCATGGCCCAATGAGTCAGTGGTGCCCCTGGGGCTGAGGACATCCATCTCTGGGCCAGAAGTCCCACCTCTCTGCAGGTCCTATCCCTGTTTGCCTTACAAAAGTGACTTAACCCAGACTTCCTTCTCCTCCTGTGGTCCCTGTCCACACAGGCTGCAGTGCAGACAGGGACCTGGCCCATGCAGGACTTCACCATCCTTTCCTGGGGCCAGCTTCCTGTTCTAGGAGGAGAGAGCAGCCTGCATAGCCCCAGAACAAGCTCAGCTCCCGCCACAGGTTTCAGAGCCCGGCTCTCTGGGGGCAAGAAGGGGGGCGGGCACCATCCGCCTTTTCCATGGCTGCCTCTGAGTACTTTGAATTTCATTAGGGCAATTATTTCAAATGGAATTAAAAGGGTTTAAAATTAGACCCTAAACTCTTAACAATTAGTGACGCAGCGACCTGCCATCCGCAGAGCCACAATAGACCTATGTCGATTGGTACGTGAGCACAATGCCAGTCTCCAGATTTGCATGCACTATTACAATAAACGGCTTTTAATAAAATGAATATTCTTAATTACCGCTGCATTAATAAGCTGCAAATTAGTCATCATTAAAGGCCCTACGGTGCCTCCCCACCTCTCTGAGAGTCGCCGGTGGACTTCACAGCTCCGCTGCTTCTGCCAATTCTCAAGTTTTCCTACAGCCTCTTAGGTAGCAGGTTGGGGTTGAGCCCCCAGTTGGCCTCAGGCCAGAGATTTGAGTACTGGATCCTTTCTGCTGTCCCAGCTCGGGTCTTACCATGTTCTCTAGGCCTGGGCAGTACCATATCAGCTTAGGGCCTTCAAACTCCTTGACCACATCATTTGTTCATCCCATTATCCATCCATTTGTTCCGCAGGTACCAAGTTGGGCACTGGGGATGCTCACTGCCAAGTCATCCAGCCCAGGGGCCAGCGGCAGCTCCAGTTAACAGGTCTTCCTTACAGGAGACCGAGAAGTGCCCAAATCTGATTTCTGGGGCACTGGACTCCACCCAGCTCAAGGAACAGCAAATCCTAGCAGAAATAAGCCTGGGCTCTTGCCTTGGACAAGAGCCCTAGAATCTTCCCCAAGTCATTGTCAAAGCTTGAGCAAGTCACCTGCCCTCTTGAGCCTCAATTTCTCCATCTGTACAGTGGAGGCTGTGGTCAACATTGACCAACAGCCAGCATACTTTTAAAATATTTACAAAAAGTATTTTTAAAGGCCACACAGTAAAGATTTTAGGCTTTGTGGGTCCCGCAGCCCCTGCCACAACTACTCAACTTGGCAAAACAGGCAGGATGTGCATTTGGCACATGGATCTGTCATTAGCTGACCCTTAGGCTAAGTGAATCATAAAAGCCCTGACAACCTTGGGCTCTGTGAGTCTCCAAGAGGGCTCTTCTTCCCCCGGAAGTGTGGGGGAAAACTTGGGGCAAGCTTTCACAAAGGCCGTTTAGACTGAACTATAGGCTATTTCGTCATGGAAGATGATTTGTGGAAATGGGACAGGGTGGTATGTTTTCCTGTTCCATGTCATTTTCACATGCACACTGTAGTGGGCCAAACAATGGCCTCCAAAGGTACCAGACTATCACCCTAGAGCCTCTGAGTGCTGCCCTCATGGTAAAAGTTTCACAGATGTGATTAAGCCAAGGATCTTGAGATAAGGTGATAATACTGGCTTCTCTGGGTGGACTCATAATGCCACCATCCAGGGTCCTTTTAAGAAAGAGGTGAAGGACAAGGAGATGCAGAGGAAGGGAAGGTAATATGAAGATCAAGGTAGAGATTAGAGCCAGGAGGCCCCGAGCGCAGGGAATGCTGTCAGCCACCAGGCCCTGGAAGAGGCAGGCAGTGGCATCTGCTAGGGGGCCTCAGAAGGAAATGTGACCAAGCTGATACCTAGACTTCAGCCTAGGAAAACTAATTTTGGGTTTCTGTTCTCCAGAACTGTAAGGAAATGCATCTGTATTGTTTTAAGTCGCCAAGTTTGTGGGAATTTATTAGCTCAGTCATAGGAAACGAACACACATACCTTTTCTCTTGTAGGAAACTCTGATGTTCCCCATACCTCTTTAGCTATCTTTTGGCTAAAAGGAAAAACAATAATAACAATAATTCTTTTTAGGAATTAGTACACCGTGATTTATATTGATAAAACACTTTCATATGCACATAGAAGCTCTGTGAGGAAGATGCTGAATTTCATTCCCATAGGAGAGGAACTAGACTCTTGGAAATGTCAAGGGCTTGGCCCAAGATCGTGCTGTTTACAGGTGTCACCATTGGAATTTGAACCCGGATCTTTTGATTCCAAATCTACACGATAGTCCACATTGAAAGCTATGTTGGACACAGGGAAACAGGAGCGGTGGGAGGTTGAATTGCACTTTGGGACAATTCTGTCTTTGAGATGAAATATTGCTTGGGTCTCCAGCTAAGGCCTGGTTCCGGTTTAGGTTCTGAGGAAGATTTATTGTGTCTTGTGTCTGGAAAGTAGGCAAACTCCATCTGACAACATCTTCTGGCAGGGGACAAGTAGATCCAATGAAAGTTGGACCCACCCAGGAGCCAGGGCTTCTGTGAACCCTGAAGGTGACTTTAGTGTAGGTCTTTTCAAGCCAAGTGTGAAAATCTCAGGCAGGTCTGTGGTGAATGCCAGAGAGGGGAGCTCTGCAATCTGCTAGCTCAGAACTCGTTCCCCCACACCACAGCTGGAGAAACCAGGCAGCAGATGTATCAACAGCCGTGTATGTGCTAGTGGGAGGAGGAACAATCCCAGACAGCAAGTCACCTTGTTAAAAATCTCTGGTTTGCAAACAGTCATGGCAGCTACAGAAAGGGATCCACCCATCCCCACCTTTATTTATTGCAGAACCCAAATGAGTCCTTTAACTTAGGATTCTCTGAAGACCACAGAAGTATTGATTGAGAGTGACTGAACAACCCACAGTAAGAAAGGATAATGTATACAATTTATTATACATTTAATCCAAGCACATTTAATTCCAGCAATCACAAATGATGTATCGTGTGGTATAGTGTGGTATTCTAAAGTTGGAGGACTTAAACTACCTGATTTCAAGCCTTATTATAAAACTAATAGTAATCAAGATAATGTGGCATTTGCATAATGATACACAGAGAAGTCAATGAAACATAATAGAGTCAAGAAATAGACCTATACATATATATTCAATTGATTTTTGAGAAATGCACTAAGGTGGTTGAATGTGGAAAAGGACGGTCTTTTCAACAAATGGTGATGGAACAACTGGGAATCCATATGGGGAAAAATATAAACCTCAACCCTTGCCTCACACCATATAGAAAAATCAACTTGAATGAATCATAGACCAAAACCTATGCCCTAAGACTATAAAAAGATACAACTAATTTACTAATGGACTTATATCCAGAATATATAAAGGACTCTCACAACTCAACAAGAAGACAAAAAATCAGTTTTTAAATGGGCAAAATATTTGATCAGACATTTCACAGACAAAAATATACATAAGACCAATGAACACACAACAACATCAGTCACCAAGGAAATGTAAATTAAAACCCCAGTGAAGTTCCACTCATAGCCACTACAATGGCTTGAATTAAAAAGACTGACGAGTGCTTGGTTTGGCAGCACATATACTAAAACTGGAACGATACAGAGATTAGCATGGCCCCTGCCTAAGGCTGACACACAAATTTGGATGAAGCAGTCCATGTTTGGTTTTTTTGGGGTTTTTGCTGTTTGCGATATGAGGCTGAGAGCTGCTGTGGGTGTCACCAAAGCAGTGGACAAGAAGGCTGCTGAAGCGGGCAAGGTCACCAAGTCTACCTAGAAAGTTCAGAAGGCTAAATGAATATCATCCCTAACACCTGCCACCCAGTCTCGATCAGTGGTGGAGGAAAGGTCTCAGAACTGTTTGACTCAATTGGCCATTTAAGTTTAATAGCAAAAGACTGCTTAATGATAACAATAATTTGTAAAATCTTCAGAAGGAAAGGAGAATATTTTGTGGATCATTTGTTTTTTATGTGTGGCAGCTTTAAGTTATTAGTTTTTAAAATTAGTACTTTTTATTTTTTATTTTTATTTTTTTTTAATTATTTTTTTTAGTTGTAGGTGGACAGAATAACTTTATTCTATTTTTTATGTGGTGCTGAGGATCGAACCCAGTGCCTCACGCACGCTAGGCGAGCACGCTACCACTGCGCCACAACCCCAGCCCCAAATTAGTACTTTTTAAATAAAACAACTTGACCAAATATCTGTCACAGAATTTTGAGACCCATTAAAACAAAAGTTTAATGAGAAAAAAAAGACTGACGAAACCAATTGTTAGTGTTGAAAGCAGCTGTTATAACTCTCATACATTTCTAATGGAAGGTATAAAATTGTTTGACCACTTTAGAAAACAGTTACCCAATTTCTTACAAATTAAACATATATTTATTCTATGATCTAGTAATGCCTAGGTATTTACCCAATAAAAATACATGGTTACCGAAGGATTTGTACATAAATATCCACAGCAGTTTTATTGAAGATAGCATAAAACTGGCCACAACCTGAATGTCAACAGGTAAATAGGAAAATGAAACATCCACACCATGGAATACAACACAGCAATGAAAGTGAGAACTACCATTTTACATGTTACATGCTCTAACATGGAGGAATAAGACACACACAAACCTGCTCTATGAATTCATATGTACAATGTTGTAGAATGAATTAAATTAATCTATAATGATAGAAATCACACCAGTAGTTGCCTGAGAAGAAAAATCGGGGGATGAGACTTGACTTGGAAGGAGCACAGGATACTTTGGGGGAGATGGAAGAATACTATATATTGATTGGTATGGTGGCAACACAGGCATATACATTTGTAAAAACTCAAATTGGTTCATTTTATCTCATGTAATCTATTACCTCAATGAAATTATATATGTGTATATATATTCACATATATCAAATATATACCAAATATATGTGCATGCATATATATGTGTATATATATACATATATATATACATGTTTATGTATATCTGTGCATACACATATATACATGTGGTGGAGATCTGATAATTTCTGTATCTTCTTCAAAAGAAACCAGTAAAAGCTCACACCTCCATATGGACAAGAAGACAAATTCATTCCAGAGTTTTCTTTTTCTTGTGCTAACCAGGTTCTGGGGACCCTCTACTTACATGTCATTCTTACCCCTGGTCTCCCATTGCCGGGGCTGGTGCCCCACTCCCTTGTATGAGGGATCCTTTTTTTCTTAATTCTAAAAATCTCCAGCCTAAATTTCAGGTAGATATTTGATATGGGGGAGTAACCCGGCAGACGCACGCCACTTTGAGTATAGAATCAACTCTGGAGATCCTGGTATAGAATGGGCAGGGCTGGAAATACCAGATCTACCTTCACTGAGGCTGATTAAAGGCTGAGACCAGTGGTCAAATCAGGATCCCTGGTATTTCTCCCTCTATCCAATCACTGAACACCCGGACATCCTCGGCTTCCTACCTATGAAGGCAGAACTGCTCCTTAAGTGGACTCTACGCAGAGGAAGAAGGAAGGCCCAGATGCTGAGGACAGCTGCCCCCCAAAAGAGCAAACCTGGAAGGGGCTGAGCCATCCTCCATCCTCATTCCAAATTCTCGCAGTTAAGTCAGGGAGGAGGGGAGCATGTGAGGAATGGTGAAGACAAAGGGCAGAGGTCCTGTGACCTGTCAGGAAGGAGAGGTGAGCGGGGAGGAAGATGGGCCAGCAGCAGTGCCTATAGTGACCACCTGTTCTGTTTTCTCAGGAACTATCCCAGTTAAAGTCTGCCATCTCAGAGAACCCACAGACAAGCATGTCCCTGTTTGGATAATGGATAACGTAGTCATGCCACTTACCAGTCACATGGAGAAGCCTCTGCTGTCCCCCAGTGCTGACCACACATGCCTCTGCCTCCTTCCTACCGCTTTCCATGTTGGAGGCCCAGCAGCTCTTTTTCTTCCTGGGCTCTCCCAGTGGACTGCCTTCAGGTCCTGCTCATACTGCAGGATTATTTTCTCCCAGTCACATAAGATCCTTTGCACAGCCAGGCGTGGTGGCACATGCCTATAATGCCAGCATCTTGTGAGGCTGAGGCAGGAGGATGGCAGTTTCAATCATAGCAACATGAGGAGGCCGGAAGCAGCTTAGTGAGACTCTGTCTCAAAATAAAGACAGGCTGGAACTGTGACTCAGTGGTAAAAAGCCCCTGGATTAATTTTCTAGTGCCAAAAAAAAAAAAAAAAGGTCAAATTCATGCCAGTTCTGGCATTTCTTGGGCATTATCATGAAATGCTTCTGCCACTCTGGACTTTGCTGTCTCACCTTTCCTCTCTGCTAGGAAGGGTCTGCACTGCCTGTTGGAAGAGCCACAGAAATATATGTGACAACCTTCCTGTCCTCACAGAGCTTCTAACCTGGACCATTGTCACAACTGTGTGTGGCTCAAACACAGCGGGCCGCTTGGCAGAGAGCCTTGGAGGTTCAGAGGAGGGAGATTCTCTAACAGAGAATGGTCAGCATGGGGACAGGGTATCAGAGCAGAGCCTGAGAGGGGAGAAGGCTTTCCGGAGGCAGAGACCAGGGTGAGGCCTCTCAGGCCCATGGATGCTGTACAATATGATGGCAGGCCACCGGATCTTCCCCAGACGCCGCCCTTGTCCAGGACTTCAGCTACTCTCATAGGACGTACAACAGCAGTCTCCTTGGTGCATACTGCTCTGGTAACGCTCACCCGTCTGCCTGGTCCTTTAATCCACTGGCTTTGTGTGCCACCCCCGGCCACGCCATGCAGGGCTGGCACTAAGTCCTTCATATATTCATCTTCAAGGCAGACTCAGAGCAGATGATGAGGAGGTTCTGTTGGATCTTATCGAAGGACTGTAAGACAGGCACCCACGGCTCATCAGTAGAACTCCACCTACTTGCCCTGTGCCCCATCCATTCCCAGGGCCCCAGGAGCTGCCCTTAGTCACCAGCCAGGCCTTTGCTATAGGAGTTTGCTGGAGAACTGCCTGGCTCTCCAGGCTTCCTTTCGTGCTTTGGGTAGAACTGCAGGGAAAAAATGAAATGTATTAGCTCACTGCTTGATCTCTGCTCCCCTAAAGCAGAGCCAAGTCTAAAGTGAATATTGATAACTTTACAAAGCCTAGTGTTTGGTATGCACTGAAAACCATTGTGTATTCCCTAAATAGTTCATTTTGTTTTCGAAAGTTCTAAAAAACTCACTGTATTGAAATGCATGTTGTTGCATCGATTTTTCTAAAATACACCTTGTTATCTTTTCTTTGGTAATTGGTGACTGGTAATGACTTTGGCAATTTAACATGTTCTTGCAGACACTTTTCCCATTCCCCTTGATAACTGAAGTCAGGAGCGAGGGCCTGTCTGTCAATCTCTGACGCCTGTCAGCCTGCATGATTGACGGCTTTTGGTCCCACAATAGAGACCATTTTTGCAGCCCCCGTTCTGTTATTTTCCCCTCCTTTAATACTTGTGGGGGATGGTGTTTGCTTTATAATCTGCGTTTAAAATCCAACTTGGAATGAGGCCAGCTCCAGAGAAATTATCACAATGTCTTGTTAGCTTTGCATCAGAAAAATTCCCACGAGAGTTCCTTAAGCTATGATTCCACCTTCTGAAATTACCTCTGCTCAAAAACCTAAGCTTCAGCCTTCATCCTGATCCCTTCAAATTCCAGGAGAAAGGCCGAGGGGTCTGCTCAGTCGTGCTCTAATAGAGGGCATGACCAGGGGGACCGTGTGCA
Source organism: Geosciurus inauris (assembly GCA_004024805.1). NCBI lineage: Eukaryota > Metazoa > Chordata > Mammalia > Rodentia > Sciuridae > Geosciurus > Geosciurus inauris. Next base: position 104,592 of record PVHX01006005.1, read on the forward strand.
TCTGGAGTGGAGCTGGGCCATCCCCTCTCCCGGGGCCTCGGTGTGTAAGCCCCCACATAATGAATGTGGGTCTGCGTGGCAGAGCTCAGCAGAAGAGACAGTGCTGAGGCTCTGCTGGGCAATTAGATTCCTCAAAAACTAGAGCGGGCAAGAGCCTCTCCCAACTAAGAGGAAGCAGCGGTCGGCTCAGTGTGGCTCCGCCAGGTTGCATGACTGCCAGAATCAGCCCTATTTTGTGTTTTATGTAGAGACAGGGTCTCACTGAGTTGCTTAGTGCCTCGCCATTGCTGAGGCTGGCTTTGAACTCGCGATTCTCCTGTCTCAGCCTCCCTAAGTGCTGGGATTACAAGCGTGAGCCACCGCGCCCGGCTCTGTTGGATAAAAAAACTAAACAGCGAGATCAGTGAGGGGCAAGGATATAAGTGCTGACGTATTTTCCTGGGATTGGCAACAGTTTGGAATTCACAGATCCGTTTTAGAATCTGGTGAAAATTACGACACCAGTACTCCTCCCCCCCCCCCAAAAAAAAACGCATGTCCCTTCATACACAAATCCTGTGATTTCGGGGGAGATCATCCTTTGCCAAGGTCCTTGGCTCTCAAGTTGAGAGCTCCTGCTGCATGTGAAGGGAGCAGGGGGCTCATCCCGCCTTCATGGCTCTGCAGTGTGGGATGCTGGTGTGGGTGGGTTGAGGGGCTGAAGTCTGTACAAGGCCAACTCTTGCCAACAAGTGCCCTTGGTAGGAGCCACCTGTAGTGAGTAGGGCTGGACGGGGAGGTCTCGTGCTGGGCCCCAGGCCTGCAAATGTTGTCTGTCAGGTTATCAAACTGTGGAGACTCTGGGCAGATGTGAGAGTGCTAATCAGACTCACAGCAACAAAGAAGGAAGACTGGAAATTTGGCCTCACTCTGCAGTGTTTCTGGCACATCATGGGAGGAACTGAGTCTCATTATTGAAAGAAAGAAGGAAAGAAGAAAGGAAGGAAGGAGGGAAAGAAAGAAAGAAAGA
>PVHX01006006.1:0-91656 GCA_004024805.1 Geosciurus inauris
AGAGCATTAAAGTCCAGGCTTCTGAGCAAATCTCTTGCTTTCTTGAAATCTCAGTTTTCATATCTGTGATACAGAGAGAATACTATTTCTTAACCTCATTATTTCTTAACCTGGGCTACAGGATAGTGAATACCATAATGGGCCTATAGCTGGCTCAGAGTAAAGGCATAGGAAATGGCAGGCGCTGCTCTTGTGGCTTTGTTGTTGTTCTAATATAAGATTGCTTTATGGCCTTTGAGACTTTCAAGGGAATTAAGTAATTAATCCAGGCCACTGCCAGTCACAGATTTGACACTGCATCCTGTCACAGAAGTTCAAAATTGAACTTCCCAGGAAATGAATGGATTTCCCAATGGTATATAGAATGTTATTTACCTGAACACCATGTGAATGCTGTGGTTTCCAGGAGCACCAGAGCATGAGAGAAACATTATTATTCTATCATATGTCAAGATCTGTAATGAGTCCACCTTGGATGATACTTTCCATTTGCCAGTCTTTAGGTTATAAATAGCATCAGTATGACCCAAGCTATGATTATCCTGCTGGAAATGATGGTGATGATGATCATGATGAGAAAAGGTGTACTGCATTTTCAAATACAACTACTTTATTTGAATAAGTAATGGCTCAGAGCAGTGTACAACCCATTCTGTGCTTCCCTGCAGCCAGTATACTGAATAAAGCCTCAGGTTCCCTTTGCTTTCCTGGCCATTGGGGTTCCATTGTCCCTGGTGTTCTGGGATTAATGTGGATACCTTTCTTTGTATTTGTCCTTCAGTAGCATTAGTTCTCAAGGGAGCATGAGAGGGTGCACTTTCATAAAACACCATTAAGATAGATCATAATGATTTCATTTAGTAATTTTTTGGTCACCAAATATGAAGATGGAAAAATATAGTTTGTAAGGGAATGGTAAGTGTCACTTAGAAGTAGGGCACCACTATCCCTTTTCTTCAATATGTTGTTTTGATTTTTAGAACAGTAAATAACTATCTCTGAGAAATGATTTGAAAATAAGCCGGGCACCTGCCTTGAAGTTAATAAATGACATCTGCTTAACATATCTATCAATATCTCTGATGAGCTTTCCCATTGAGTCTAGTAAATATCCAAGCAACACATTACTCAGCCAATGTAATTGATGTTCACTTTACTATGTATAATTTCCTTCTTGGTGTTGCTGATGATAAAATTATTAATTATGGTTTCTTATTAATTATATTTTATTCAAGTTGGAGCACTTGGTCAAAACACATATTGACATACCAACTTCTGTCTGATTTGGCATAGGTAGTGTCCTCACAGTGAAATAAATGTCTTTTTTTTTTTTTTGCCTGACTATTTATATATAGCTTCACAGTAAACATGATGAAAAATAAAGTTATCTTGTTGAATTATCAATATGATAGATTGCCCTTATATGTCTGAATAATTCCTTTAGCTATCAGTGTATGTCCAGGTACAAATGCAATACATACACACAGGGAAAGACCTCATCAGAGTGATTTACATGTGTCCATTAGCCAGCAGAGGGCCCTAGTAAAGGGAATTATTGGTATTTCTGCCTTACTTCTTCCACGAATAATAAAGGAGTTAGAAAATGCTCCCTTGGCAGGATCAGAGGAATGAGATAATCATGTAATGAACTAAAATTAGTCTTACTAGTGTGAATCTTATTAACATTATCTTATTAGACATTTCTGTTTTTATTTTTCTTTTCAAAGGGCCCCCACACCATTATAAATACACTTTGGCAAAAATTTTGGCTACTTTAAAGACCTCAAAAACAAATTCCATACATGAGCATGAAAAATGGTCTGTATCCACTTAATCATTATGAGTATTGAGCTCATAGTACTTTATTCTTGACAGCTACTTACTTCTTGTCTCTCTGATGTGTACCCAGCTAACTTTCTCGTCATTGATGGATATGTATTTCACTGCTTGGGGCTGGAAATATAACGTTTTGCCACTGGTATTTATTTCCATGCTTTTTCTTTCTGTTAATCTCATTTTATCATTGATAGAAGTTTGGTCAGTAAATTTCCTGGCAAGGGCTATTATCTGTTCAATGTGCAGAGAAGATCCCTTTTTCTCTGGCCACTCCTGGCATCTTCAGTGAGCCCTTGGTTGGATATTGTCCTTGTCTCTCAGCATGTTGTCTTGATGCCCATGGAGCATGATCCCAAGCCACCTGCACATGCCTCTGTTCTTAATCACTACTGGGGATCTGTGGAGGAGGACAAGGAAATAGGACTTGTTACTGCCTTTACTTTTCCTTCCTGTTTTCTTTCATGCCCATTGCCCAGTATCTGAGGACTTAATACAAGTAGAACAAAAGAATAGTTAGGCTGTGAAAAGAGCGCAAGTGAGGGAGACAGGAAGACTAAGTGAGGTTTACTGTGAGAAGCTTTTGATTTAGCAAACAAGTCCTCGCATGTAAGAAAAGGGGACCAGGTCATATGAGGAGCACAAGATGAGTGTCACCAATTTCATCCTGAGGATTTTATCTATGATTTAAAGAATTTACCAAAATAACTGAGCTAGAGCTTAAAAATAGTAAATTCTATGCAGGAGAGGTGAAGCAACATGCAACAGAAGTTCCACGGTAGGATGGCTGCTTCCTACACAGCCATTGGAACCATGTGGCCTTTGAAAGATGGGTAGGATTTCAACCAAGAAAAAAATGAGTAGGGGAAACTTCCTGAAGAAGGAATAGCAGGAATAAAGACTCCAAGAAGAGTCAATGTTAGGCATACAGGGAAAATTTCTTTTCGTTGGTACATTATTAGGTAGGTAAAGAACAAAGAAAAAAGAGACATAAAGTTAGGAAAAGAGATTGGAGCCAGCTCAGGGGAGTCCTTGATTGCCCCTCCCCTCTTTTTTTTGGTATCAGAGATTGAACTCAGGGGCACTCAATGACTGAGCCGAATCCCCAGCCCTATTTTGTATTTTATTTAGAGACAGGGTCTCACTGAGTTGCTAAGCGCCTCACCATTGCTGAGTCTGGCTTTGTACTTGTGATCCTCCTGTCTCAGCCTCCCAAGCCTCTGGGATTACAGGCATGCGCCACCACGCCCAGCTTGATTGCCTTTTGAAATAAGCATTATTCTTGTTTTTGGTTTTGATTTTCATTTTTAAATGAAAGAGTGGCTGGTTAGAGTTGTTCGTTAGGAAGCCCGATAAGACTACAGTCTATAAAAAAGAGACTAGAAAGGATGTCTGCTTGGAAATCAAGAGCAAAAGTCCAGAAAACAGATAAACCAGGGTTAGGGGAGAAGAAAAAGGGAAACAGTGAAGAAAGAAAAATGTAGCATTCTTACGGGTTGTTAGAGATTGGGCATGATATTGGAAAATTACCCAAATGCCAAGAGACTATTATTCAACCCAAGGTTAGAATATAAGTGCTTTACGGTTTGTTGCAGTCTTATGTGCTGAGGGTCAAAATGTCATTTATATAGACCAAAATTCATTTACTTGCTCTGACTTTTATTGTGTATCTACTAAATTCTAGACACAGAGAGGGAGAAGCCTCCCTCAGCCTTTCTCTATAAGAACTGGAACTCCTGCTTTTATGCCTTTGTGTTCAAAAGTATTTTTCTGGACTAGGGGTGTAGCTCAGTGGTAGAGTACTTGCCAAGGACGCACATCTCTGGTTTCCATCTCCAGCACCAGAAAAAATTAAAAAACTATTTTTCTAGAGCCATACACAGAGCACTTGTGGGGCCATTGTTCTCTTTATCAGTGCCTTCCATATATTTTATGACATTTGTTCAATAAGGACTTGTCAAATGACCAGTACATTAAAGACATTGTGTGAATCTCTAGAAGTCAAAGGTGGTAAGAAATGTCCTTACTCTTGGAAAGTTCCAGTGGGAGACAGTGTCAGGACACCTGTTTATCATCTCCTTGGGTGGAGAAATGATCCTAATTCCTTTCTCCTTCTTCACCGCCCTTCCTTTCACAGTCACTCCTATTTCTTTTCTTTGATTCCTTTTCAGGGTCTCTGCTCTGGCCAGCACATTGCCCTCTGGAAAGATTCCATGCCTTCTATTCCACATGTACACATTGGAATCAAATCAGATTGACTCTATTACCAGATCGTTCTTTTCTGTCCTTTGCCAGGAAAGTCCTCAGATATTGATCCTATTTTTATTTTAGGATTTGTCTTTTCTTATTGCATTGTTCTGCTATTTTTATTTTTCACAACTGACCAAGAAAATTTTAAATCTGAGTCTTATTTTACAGTGTTATCATCACCCAAGTCTTCTATTGTATATTGGGGGACATTGTGGTATAATGAAGCTAGAATGGGCTTTGGTTTCCTGGTCAGACCAGTGAGAGAGAGAATGTAGCCCCGTGGCTTTGCTTTCCAGCAATTTAGGATGAGCTGTTGACACTGACAGCTTCTGACTTCAGTTTCCTCATTTGTAAAGCAGTGTTAACATACTTCATGGTATATTAAATGAAAGTTCTAGCACATAATAGGTCTTCAAAAAGCCTAGCCTTCTTCCTCCCTAAGTAAGCAATTGGAAAATTGATCAGCACACTTTAAATGCCTTTATAATTGAGAGTATCATCTAATCAGTGCATACTGAGTCTGATCATAAGCTAGGCTTTGATTCCACCAGGTTTGCCTCTTAACTGTGAAGAAGGGCCTTTTCAAATAGTGCAGTGGTAGAAATTATATAACTGACAAAGAGAAGTATTATATCAAGAGGTCTTTTAAAAATAATAGCTGAGTAAATGTTTCCCCTACTTTTTCTTTTGCCATAGTCTGAAAAACTTTATCACAGATATAGGAGCAAAGCCTCAATGTTTTGATTTCTCTTCATGTTGTGTAGGAAATCACCTAAGATGTCAGATATAAATTTCTCAGTCCTAACCCACATCTTTATATGGAATCCATAGGGAATGTAGCCATGTGTGTGTTTCAAAACCCCCCCAAATGATTCTTAAACGCTCTATGATCAGAAGCTCTATATCCCAGAATAGATTAAACAAAATGTCACAATTAATATAAGCTTTTTTTGTTGTTGTTAAAGCACTTCATTGAGGAAAAATTGTATGTTTACTAAATGGGAACCTGAGGATATCAGGATTCCTACTCTCTCTGAAGTCCCCTTCCCCAGTCATCATTACATTCCAAGGGTCGTGTGTGTGCACCTCTTAGGCCACGTGAACATCATCTCCCATAATCACATACAGTTTGCCAGACTCCTTGCACATTGTTGGAACCTTAGAAATACTGACGCTTCTACCAAGCATGCGGAATTTATTATGTATTTTTACTTTTTGATAAGAGAGTGAATGGTAAATTTGAGGGCGTAGAAACAACTCTAAGGAGGTTTTCAGGCGCTTGGTACTTTCTTCAGGAAGTTGTCTTATCCTTTCTCCCACACAATTAGTTTTTAGAAGTATGACCTAGACTGTGACCTAAAGCACAAAGTCTGGAAGAAAATTTGAGGGACAGTAGATAGTGATTTTAATGCTTCAAATCTTGTTTCACACAAATTGTTGGAAATATCCACCTTTAAATCATTTTCAAAAATCATCAATTTCAGAAGCAGCCGCTCAGACCCCCTTTACTAATTATTCACTTTATCTGAAAGGTGCACACAGTTGATAACTTAATATTGACAAGTTGTTTCCTTATTTTATTGCTTGACCATGATTTGAGAAATTCAGATGGAAAATAAGGTATTTCATCAGAATAGTAAGAGCACTAATAATTATTTTGGAACTTTTAATGTCCAGATAGCAAGTGATAAGCCCTGGACAGATCATCTTATTCACAGGTTATCAGCCACATCGATAAATGAAAACAATGACTGTCATGAAATTAGAACAAAAACAAAAAAGTAGATTAATTTTTAGAGAGGATATATATATATGTATATATAACAATTCAGTCTTTCAGTGTTATATGAGAAGCCATATTTCTGATAATTACTTATAAGCCATACATGGCTCTGTATGTCCCACAGTGGATATGAGGGACAAAGGAAAAGTCATAAATTCAAAAATATAATAATATAATCACGTTACAAATAATACATAAAGTGTGAATGCAGATTATTTCAGGAGTAGTGATTGACTTAACATTCCCAGGAAGAAAAAATAGTGATGTGTAGTTAAATGAAAAATCTTGGAGATGGTTTGTGATGATGTGTAATGTTAATGTACAGCTGAAAAAATCTAAGACTATAAGGAATGTTATTTCTCTGAGTAACAAGATGGTCAGTCCCTGACACTATGAGACCCAGGCACCATCTGCGGGTGTCGCCACCTATGTGTAGCTGGTGATTCACCCAGAGAGTTAGTTCCTTGTGTCCATTTATTTCCAGGCAGCCTCTTACCTTAAAATTGGAGTCTCCTGTCCTTGCAGGGCAGTTCACTTCCTACTACTTCCCGAATTACCTTCTTACCTACGCTTCCTCAGTGAGCCTGTGGATTCCTGGGAGCTATCCTCCCTGCTGTTCATCTGCATGAAGCATCTGCCCTGGCCCAGGCTATTTCTTCTTCCTGCCTGCCTGCTGGGGCCCACCTCTTTGCCCCTTCTAGGACCTTGCTCCTATAGGCATCTCCTTTTTTCTCCTGCACGATCAACCTTTCCCTCTCTCCTGGACCATTAGCATTGACATTCAAAGATGCTGTAACTTTTCCTATCTTAATTTTTTAAAAAAAGTCTCATGATTGATCCCCTGCATGCCTCTTGGCTGCTCTACAGGGAGGGTCCCTCTTTTTCTATGTTAACCTCCTCCTCCTGGCCATTTTTCCAATTTCCCTCCTTCCTCAGTTGGCTGGCCCCTCCTCATGACTCACCCTCTCTTTCTGTGTTCACTTCCTAAGTGTCCTTATGCAGGCTCATGGCTTTATACAACATCTTCTTTTTTTATAACATTTCCAAAATTTTTCCTAAACTCAGATTTCTCTCCTGTATATCCAACTGCCTATTTAATATCTCCCTTGGATTTCAGTACCTCAAACCTGAGTGGTCTAAAAACTAAATTCCTGGTTTCCTCACCCAACCTCCGAACTTGTTCCTCTACCATTCCCTAGTGTCTTCATGCAACTTTTGTCTCTCATGCAACTCCTACCAAGTGCAAGTGCATGTTACTCTGAAGTACTCTACATGTAGTTCAGTGACCTATGGCCCCACCATCAATAGATATCTCAAGTTAGACCTCATCTCTCCACCTCAACTTCCACCATTATGTTCCAGCCATCCTAGATTTGTGCTTGAGTTATTGTGATAGTCTTAAAATTAATGTCCATGTTACCACCATGGACCCTCTACAGTCTGCTATGCCACCTGCTGCCAGGATGAACCTCTTAAATGTAAGCAAAATCTTCTTCCTCTTCTACTGAGAGTCCTCCTGTAGCTCCTATCTCAAGAATTCTTGCTGCCATCTGCAGAAGTGACCCCCAACATCATGTCCCACCACTTTCCCAGATCTCTCCACTCCAGCTCCTCTCAGTGTTTCAGCCTCATCTCATACCTCAGAACTATTTCTTAACATTGCCTCTGAGACTTCACCCTGTGTCACCCTTTTCCTCTTTCAGGTCTCTGCACAGTTGTATTTTCTCAGTGATTCCTTCCCTGATTCCCTTCTTATCAACCACCCCAACCCACTCTGCCGAGTGCCTCTGCAGTCAAGGAGAGTGCAGAGCATCTGTTCACATACTGCCTACACTATTTGTCTACATTTGTGTCTGTCTTTATCCATAAGAACATAAGTTCCAGGAGGACAGAGGGCTCTGTTTTGTCCATTTGCTCATTGTTATATTCCCCAAATAGCACATACACATAATTAGATCCTCAGGAAACACTTGTTAAATAAATGGACATCATTGCTGTTGTTTTCTTCCACATTCTGGGTCAGCCTGGCATTAATCAGTGTTACGCAAGGGTTCCCATTGGTAACCTGATGCCAGGGTGTCCCCTTGACCCTTCCTGACCTGGCCTCTGAGAATATGTCTGCTCTCTCCAGGTAAGGCCACTCAGAATGATATGGGCCACATGGTCAGCAGTTCCAGGCATCAAGTCATGGCCTTCATGGCCTTCTGGGCTTTCCCCCTTCAGACTTCTGGGAGAATTTGTGCAGCCAGTTCAGTAGTCAACATCAGGTCTAGACTTCAAGCCAGGGGCTGAGTACATCTTGTTCTAGGCCCAGCTTGCTGCTGTTATTTAATTTAACATTGAGGATAGGCCAAAACTGACTATTTCCAGCCAAATTGAAAACCAACCAAATACCACATTGGATGATCATTCCCTTTCTTCTGAACTTTTTAAATTCATACTAGATGTCATAACTGAAACTTTAAATAATGGAGTTGGACTGGAATATCACCCTTTTTAATTTACTTGGTCATTAAAACAAAGTACCCAGAGCTGGCACTATGAGTCAAGATTGGGCTTCTGCAAGGAGTGTGTACCATATTTCAGTAGACTCATCTCCAGTCTCTGTAATATTTTAGCATATTTATTATCTTTGTTAATATGGTCAAGCTTATTAGCCAATGCCCACACTTAAATGCACACATTGATGCTTATTCACTGTAAATGAAACAAAGTATACAGTATTCTCTAAACAAAATGCACATGAAAGGAAAATTGTCTTTCCACAACACAGAAAAAAAGTATAAAGGTTCACACCATTAGAAACTGGCAAGAAATTTACAAGGCCCAGGGGGAAATATTACAAAAACAACTCTTTTGCCAAGCACTTTGTAAATGGTGCTGTTAAATTCATAGATGCGGCTGAGGAAAGAAAAGAAAAAAAAAAAAAAGCAACTTTCAGTTGCAACTGTAATCTGTCACAGATTATCCAAAGGTGATTGACAGCTCCTAAACACAGGCACATGTTTCCAAAGAAATGAAAGCAGGGAGACATGACCATTTTAGGAAGGGCAAGGAGCACAGAGAACACATGAGAATGGCAGACACTGTAACCAGAGGGAGCCCAGAGCCAAGGACACCCTCATCAGATTGTCTGAGGTATGCATCTTATTTCATCTCCACTTTTTGATTTTGTCGCTGCTTTTCCAGAGAATCTCTAAAACCAAATGCCCAAACCCATCAGATGGTCAGTCATGGACCACCTTCCCCATTTTTTTTGAGTCACTGTGTCATTTTGCAAGTGATTGCTGTCATAATCACGTTGCACCTGTGTCATGCAGACAGACAACATTTCATTTCTTGACCTGCAAAGGGAAATGAGTTAAAAGTCAAGTCCTGAAGAATGATAATATGGAGCTTACAATGGCTGCATAGTGATATGCTTGCCTGTGTCCCAACAAGGAACAAAAAGCTGAGGGTGACCACCTGTCTTTGTCCCAAAGCAGAAGAGTGATGAATAGTTCTTGCTGAGCCTAGGTAAAATGCTGAATGAAGATAGTCAGTTACTCACTCAACAGAAGCAAATGTGACTATGAACGGGACATACTTATATGTCACTGAGTATTTACAACATAGATTGTATCTTACTAATGTTTATGCTTAAATTTTTTTTAACTAAAGATTCTCTAAACATTTTCTTTCCCAGCTGTTTCATTTACTAACATAATTTAGTTAGAAAGAGAGCAAGAAAGAAAGAAAGAAAGAGAAATCTTAAATCATTTATGTATTTATAAAATATGTTTTGAGAACTGGTAAATGCTAACTTAGTGAGATAAATGGAATGGCTTCCAATATATGAACATTTGGAAGAGTAAAACCCACATTATTTTAATTTTTTTTGGTACCTGGGATTGAACTCAGGGGCACTCAACCACTGAGCCACATCCCCAGCCCTATTTTGTAGTTTATGTAGAGATGGTCTCACTGAGTTGCTTAGCATCTCACCCTTGCTGAGGCTGGCTTTGAACTCGCCATTCTCCTGTTTCAGCCTCCCAAAGTGCTGGGATTACAGGTGTGCGCCACCATGCCTGGCTCTATTTTTATAAAAATATATGCTTTTAAATTGGACACAAAATCAAATTTGCAAAACATTGGATTTTTCTAGTTTCCAATTTGAAATATTATTTATTTTTGCATGATTCCTTTTTTATTTTTTATTCTTTTTTTATCACATACCCATTTGACTTTTAGGTTTTTCCTAACAATTTCTTTATTAGCATAACAGTTTCTTCCAAGATGACCATCTGGTTGTATTATTCCAGTGGTTTGTTGGCTATTTCAGGTATAATGGCCATAAAAATAATTAACACTAATGCTTGCAACATATAACTAGACAACTAGTATAAGGGATATTCATTCAAACAAAATAGCAGAATATCTCTTGACCTCATCAGAAATATGACCTGTAAAGCTTTAACCAGAAGAGTTTTTACTTAAGGTTTGCTCTTATTATGACTATTCCTTCTTTTAAGTGTGCCTCTTTGATAGAATCTCAGATAAACATGGCCTTGGATCTTTTACTTCAGGTGTCTCACCTGATCTTGACCAGCTTTGCCAGGTCAGGCCACAGCCATGTTCAGGATGCAAGGTTTCTTGGGAAAAAGCTTAATATGAGTGTCTTCAGGAAGCAATGTGATTTGCGTGTTCCCAATGGAATGGAGGCCCATGTGGCCAATTGTAGCTAGACACCCGCTATTTCTCAGCCATGACTCACATTAGAATTTGTCTTGTTTGCTGTGCACGAAGGCACGGATGTAGTGAGGGTTCAGTTGTCAGGAATCAGGGATTCCTAAGTGGAAACCCCAACAGAAGGAGATGAAAAGCTGATTCAATATTAATTACATTTTTACCAACAAAAACACAAAGAAAAATCTAAGGTGAGAAGTTTGGACATGAAATACTTTTGTCTGCCTGGTATGGGTTGGCATGGTAGCTCAGACATCAAGTACCGTCCCATCCTGGTAGAACCAGGAGAAACCCTGGAAAAAAAAAATTCCTATTTAGTGAATAGAACATTGTATTCTTAATATTTTTCATTGTGAACTCAATTAGCAGAGGAAATGGATGTTTCATCAAACATGGATTTAACATTCCATCACATTATACCGTAAACAGGACAAACAGTATGTTGGAAATGGGAAGCCAGGAGAGCTGAGATGTGGCCGCCACTCTAAGTCCCTGGTTATCTCATTTAAACAGATATTAAATATGGGTGCCAGTGGTGTGATCACCAGCTGCTTCCCACTTTGTGAATAAATTGCTTAGAAGGAGTCTTTTGCCTACCAGATGTGACCTAGATTTTGATTTCCAAAGGCAAGGGGAAAAAACCTCTATTGTGTTAAAAAACAATTGCTGGTAAAATGCATGGTAAATGAGCTTATCTTACTTTTCCAGGTGTTTGGGCTAATATGTTATGGAATCATTGCTTCATTTATGAAAAATAATTGAGGGAAACGTTCCAGCAAATCAAATTTGGATAAAGGCTTAGGGATAGCTATTGTGTTGTTAGCAAGTTTTAAAATGGCAGAAAGAGCAGGAGCCAAGAGAGATAATAAAAATATTTTAAAACTGTATTTGAGAAGTGTCTCTTATAAAGGGGTCAGACGTGGGTGTGCTGTGGTTTAGTAAAATATTGAAGAACAACGTGAACAATTACAGTCCTTTCGGTGCATATGAAAGCTATTTAAAAAAATCAAAGCTCGTCTGTATGCTGGCTGTGATAAGTCTTATTACTTTGCTAAATGCAGAAAAAATTTAAATGTAACATCTTTATTCTCTTACCCACTCTCTCTCTCCTATTTCATTTCCTTTTATCTTCAGGAGCTGCCACTCCAAAACCAGTCCCAGAACCTGAGAAACAAACAGACCACACGGTTAAAATTGCTGGAGTCATTGCTGGCATCTTGCTGTTTGTTATTATATTTCTTGGAGTTGTGTTGGTAATGAAGAAAAGGTGAGTCTCCAGCTGTTGCCAAAAATGTAGTCGTCTCCAATTGTTTGCCAGGTTGCTTCCTGTGCAAAAATATTCAGTTACTGAGTTGGTGTTGATGACCAAGACACATCTGTGACTCTGTGATTGGTAACATTTTTCATCATGTAGCATTCAAGGTTATGGGACAGAAATTTCAAGTAAATGGCTGTGTTTTGTATGAATATAGTACAAGATAGTACAAGAATTTTGTGACTTATAATGCATAAAGCTCTGAAAATCTTAAAAACTTGTTCCCTGCTAGAGAATTTGTAGTAATTATTACTAACACGCTAGTCTATTTGAGGTTCTAAAGGATATGAGAAAACACTTTTCCTTGTTATTTTGTAAGGAAGATGAGTCCATGTTATGTGCAGGCACCTTGCTAGGGTGTTTGCTTAACCAGCACGGTACTCCTTGGGAAAGCGAGTCTCAAAGAACAGCTCCAAAGAAAAACAGCAGAGCATCAACACCTATATGGACAAGTTTCAGTGTGAGTTAAATGTTATAATATGGCCCTGTCTAGCTAAGAGGTCATCAGGGGGAAGAGATAAACAGATCGGGCTGTCGTAAGCAATTCTTACCTTTCATACTTGAAAAATTTTACTCTGTAAACACAAGTAAAACCATACTTAGCAATGAAATCTTCAGTCTACACAAAAATGACCAACTTAAAAATATAGGTGGTACAAAAATGATAGGATACACTCCAAAGCAGGGGAAATACATGGGTATTGTTACTTTTCTCTGTGGTTTAAAAATAATTATTGTCAGGCTGGGATTGTGGCTCAGCGGTAGAGCACTTGCCTATCACTAACCCTACAGGGTTCGATCCTCAGCAGCATATAAAAATAAATAAAGGTATTCTGTCCATCTACAACTAAATATATATATATATATATATATATATATATATATATATATAAAATAATAATTATTGTTATGGAGTACAAGTGAGGTCATGATGGTAGGTGGCGAAGGAGGAGAGGTTGTCAAGTAAGGTCTTGAAAGTCGTGCTTTGTCATGAAGGGAGGCTGGACTCCGTCCTGAGGTCTGCTGATAGCCTTTAAGCAGGTAGGAACATGATCCAAATTTTATAACTGGAAGTTGAGCTGAGTGAGGAGGGGAAGTTCTCTAGTCAGGAAAACCAGTTGAGTGAAGAGAGAAGGCAACCTGAGAAATATTTGAGAGGTCAATTTTAGTAGCCATTTGGAGGAAGAACAAACAATACATACAGAGAACCTGGCTCCTGGTTCGGGCAAGTTAGAGGGGATAGCAAGCACCATTCACCAAAATGTGGAGTGGAGGAGGAACTAGAACATATGTGACGAGTAAAGATGGAGAGTTCAGGTGTGCACATGCAAAGCTTAGGTTTCCATTAAGGGGAGATGTCCCCTGGTAGGTGGGTATGCTCTTGTGGAGGAATCTTAATTTCCATAGCCTAAAAGCTTTCAGCATTTCTGGAGCTGAAAGCCGTGGGTTCCAACAAAGCCACTAAAAGTTGTTGTAGAGTGAAAAGAACAATCATCAAGAATGAGGATAAAACCTGGAGTGATAGCAATATAGAAGAGGTGAATAGATATCCAAATATTGCACATGTGCTGCTTTTCTTCTTCCTCCATTGTGTATTTTCTTGCAGTTCAGCTCCAGAATGAATTGTGGCCCTTTCCTAGCCGTATACACCACTGGTTTGGAGTCCTCATGATTTCATGTTCTTTATCCCTTGGCATATGCTCTCTATACATTTTTTCTCTTTTTTCACGCTGGATTTAATTGCTTTCTCAATTTTGAATGCTTTCTTCCTTTTCATTCTAGTTCTCTGTACCTCTCTTTACTTTCTTAAGCTTCTTTTTTTCTCTTTTCTTCCTCCATATTTCTTATATTTATGTATTTTTCTCTCTCTCTTCTTCCTTATCTCTCACCTCTCATAATTGTTTTCCCGCTAAACATTCTTCATCTTCATGTTTATGTAGATACTTTATTCTTGGCACCAATGATCTGTATCTTTTCTTGTTGTACTAGTAATTGTACAATTAAAACCTAAACCTAAGCAACAATAAGCTCTCCCATGCCTAGATATTCAAACTAAAGACTTCAGAGTGACTTACTGTAAATTCTAGGAATGTTTTGGATCTTTGTGTCATGTGGCAAGCTCTTTGTGAGGAATTACTTGAAACTAGTAATCCAGTTGCCCTGTGACTTTAGCTAAATGTTAACTAATCCTCTAAGGGTCTATTTCTGATGGATTAATTCATCTTTCTACCTAGGTCTCTCAGGTAGTCACAGAGGTTATGTTATAAATTATGCATTTGAAGGGATTGCCTACGGTAACATATGGCCTTGATACAACTTTAGGCTAAATACCCATAAGTCCTGTCAGATTTTACATGATTATTTACTACACAATATTCTTTAAAGAGCTGTCTTCACAGCATGCACCATTTCTGTCTTTGCTTCTTTTGAAATATAGACTATGTTTTCCATAAGGCAAATTAGCCAATACCTTATTCCTAGAATATGTAACACCTATAAAATTTAGGCCTGAGCAATCATGTGGTACAAACTGTCATATTTAACAGCAATTCTTAAAACTTTTAATAGTTCAGGGCTTCTCATCCAAATTCAAGTCTAAATTTTAAAAGTAGTACTTTTAAACAGAATAGTTAAAACATGATATTAATCATAGATAAGTTGCTGGAATGTTATTGATGTGTAACAAGCATGTTTCATTATTTAAGCCTACCCAGTAGGTCTGCCAAATGCTCTCTTTGTTCAGTCACTTCAGGCTGAGAAATGTTCGTCGGTGAGTAGTTGATCTTTCAGCCGCGTCTCCCCCTGTCCCACAGGTGGCCCTCAATTAAAAAGGAGAAGCAGTGGGGAAGTGAAAAACGAGAATGAGAGACGAAAAGGCAAGCACAGCCTCAGGTGTGGATTTCTAGACATAATTAGTCATTTTTGCTGGTAGAACCTAATTCTACCAAATTTGGAGCTCAATCCTGTGTGGGCTAGTTAGCCTGCTTTTCTTCGACCCACAGCATTCTGAGTCAGCCAACTCAAATATATGCATTCGTCATAAAGACCGCCTAGGCCCGAGAGAGAGAGTGGCCTTCTTTAAAAATAGTTGCAGAAGGTGGAAAAGTAAAATCTGTCCAACTCATACTACCTCCTTGAATTATTTTGCATAGGGGCAATCATGACTAAAAACTGACATGACATTCAGTTTTAATGTCCTATATACCACTCACAAATCAATGACTGATAGTTTTTTGTTTGTGAGTACTAAGTCATTTGGCCCTTGTGTGGACTAATATAATATGAAAACCTCTTTTCTTTAAACACTTTTATAAGGCCTGTACATGTATTTTATTTTATTCCATAGGCAAAGCAATAATTTTTTTTTATTTCCCCTGTCCTAAAATTAAGTGTTCTTTTAAGGATGCAACATTTTGATGCAGCAACTGTTAAGGAAGAATGGGATATAACGATCTATAAAATTAAAGTTTCATACAGAGCCACATGGCAATATACTCTCAAAATTCATATGTATTAACACAAGTAGTAGATATTTCTCAATATTGCACTCATGGATAATTAAATATATTTATATAAATGAAAATACCTGCATTTTCAGCATTTTCCAAAGGAATAATTTATCTCAGTTAAATGTTAGACAGAATTTAGTATATAAGCACCATCAATTTTACCATGATTAATTATATTTACTATTGTTTCTACAATTGCTGTAGATCTTTTGTAAGTTCGAGAACATTTGTATTAATTACAATAATCTTCCTGTCTTAGCCATTGCGATACATTGAAATTGCAGAAGTTGTGACTACTGG
This sequence comes from Geosciurus inauris, assembly GCA_004024805.1. Classification (NCBI taxonomy): domain Eukaryota; kingdom Metazoa; phylum Chordata; class Mammalia; order Rodentia; family Sciuridae; genus Geosciurus; species Geosciurus inauris. Next base: position 15,716 of record PVHX01006006.1, read on the forward strand.
GAAATAATTAAAGAGATATGAATTATTGGGCAAATAGCAAATGGTAGCTATTCTATTACCTCTGGTTACAGGTAAATAAAACTGTTTTAATCCTGAAACACTGTGCCCATCTCCATTCCATAACTCATTTTAACTGACATAATTTTACAAATGAAGCATAAATTATTAAATATTTAGTACCTGTTCTATTATATTTAAATAATACTACTATTACCAAGAAGAAAATTGCAATAAAAATGGGAAATATTTCTGAAGTTATCATGAAACAAAAAGATAAGAGGGAAAATTTGATGAAAGCTCTATTTTCAAAGAGATGCCTGAGGTGTGTGCCTGGAGGCAAGTTGACATTAACTCTAGTTCCCCTCCTTTGCCTGTTTACATAGGAGATAGAATTTTCCCCACTTTGGCTAAGTGTGACTTGGTATGCAGAAAATATCTTAAGTTCTGAATGCTTAATTCACACTTCTTGAAACTTCAAGAAGGAAGTCATGCGGACATTTCTTTCTGAAAATTATTTTAAATATGAATTTAGCATGAACTCATATATAGGAACCAGATCCTGAGACCTTTCTACTCTTGCACATGCTCTGGCATGTTTGAAACAGGACATATGTGCACATAGATACATAATGGGCATGTCAGTTCCACCTCCCCGTTAACTTTTGTCCTTCAGGTTTCCAACTGGAAACTGAATGTTAAGGGTAAGTTGAACAAATAGACCTGTATAAATGCCTTTCCTAACCTGGACTTTATGTGATTACTCTGGCTCCTGTATTAACCCCCATTTCTGAACTCAGCCTAATGGTTTATTTAATTATGCTTTTATTGGGAGATTCTTTTGGAATTCTTTATAAACATGATTTTATTTTAAAAGGGGGCTAGGGAATGTAAGTACCAAACTTCCATCTGATGGAGGAAGCTGTCAGAGAATGCTAAGGGACATACCTCTAGAATCTCACCTTCCAACTTTCTAATTCGAAGAAGTACAAATTTAAATGAGGTTTTCACTTCTGTGCACTAATTTGCATCTGTGAAATGTGATGATGTGGTTGAAGTATATTTCATGGGGAAGAAGTGAGGATTAAAGTAGTTGATATGTGTACATAGTTGGTACTTGATAAATAATAGCTTAAGGATTCAGAAGTTCAGGAACTGGTCCCAGGGCACATATGTAGTAAGCAGCAGAGGATGGATTAAATACAAATGTGTCGGATTCCTTACAATCCTGCTGCAGTGACTCCTGGGAGTAAAACCCACAGGTGTCCTTTGCTCTGTAAAACTCAGGATCTTTCTGTACTTATTGGCTGAAAACACAGTACCACCATCAGCTTGTCACAGTTTACCGTTGCTTTAAGACTTACTATGGATATTTGAAATGCTGCCAGCATGCTACAGTCTTTTTGAACCATCAATGGAGAATATCTAAATAAAATCCTTTTTCCACTTCCTGTTTTATAGAGATGTTTTTGAAATCCTCTTGAATATGGGTAATTTTTGTCAATTCAATAGTTTCTTCTGATAGCACAATAGTGAAGATGCTTTCCTGTGGCTCAGTGAATGAGAGAAATTCAACTTTTATAGCAAGTCCTGAGGCAAAGCATGTTAGCTACACCCCTTCCTCCTCAGAGGCTCAGGAAGTGTGGGAGTGGTGGAGGTGGGAGCCAGGGCTCTGGAGATAGCTGTCTGGGCTTATGTGTTGCTTCAGAGGCTCCCTAGCTGTGTGAACAACCTAGCTTTGTGTCCCTCAGTTTCCCTCAGCTATACCAAGGGCATAATAATAGAACTTATCTCAGAAAGTGTTAGGAAAACAAGTTCATCTTTTCCAAGTGCTGGCCCCCATAAATATTAACTACATTAATAATAAACATAATCTGCCATAGAGGAGCTGTCACTGCCTCTCAAGTGTCAGTGCCCACTGTGTGTGCCTCCAAGCCTTGGTTTGGTTTTTAGACATAGGAGAAGAGCAAGGAAAGGAGCTGTCTGTGCTTTAGAGGGCAACCTCCCCTCCTTTGCCTGTGGGAAGCATCTCTCCTTTGCATCCAAGGACACATACTGAATGGATCTTTAATTATGAAGATAGCTAGTGACACAGCCACCTGCAATGAAACCTCTCACTGGCCTTTTTCCCAAAGGCCAGGCCCTGGTAAAAGTACTGTGGCTAAAAGCATCAAGTAAAACCCTTCTTCAGTCATGCTCACCTACTAGGGTTCTTATGCAGAGGCCCTTGCTGAGTGAAGGAAAAGGTTAGATTATGGGGGAAAGAACAATATTCTCTGCAGAGAAATAAATCACAGATGATGGGGAAAGCCCTCAGAGTCCCCAAAGCTTCTGAGCGGCTTTGGCATTAACCACAAATACTTGGAGGTTCAAACCTGCCAAACCAGACCTGGCAAAATAACAAGTGATCCACCTCCTGGATTAAGGACACAAGGGCAGCTTTGCTCTTTTCAGGGTGCTAAAAACCTTTCCATGCACCTGCTTGGACTCTGAGCCTGTCTTCAGTCCTGCTCCTACAGCTACCACTATTCCAGAAAGTCAGGCAGGCTCCTGAACCACACTAATTATGAGCTCTCATGCAGCCATGTGGCCAGACACTGTCCCTGAGCTTGTACTACACTCATCAGGGCAAATTCTCAGAGCCATCCCAGGGCACAGTTGTCCAACTGATTCTGAATTTTAATGCTTGGTTACTTCCCAGCACAGCTTATTTGATCCTTTACCCCTTAGCATAGCTTTTGGAAACTGGTTCTTTTTGTAAATCTTATCTCTGAAGCTCCAGCCCTAGAGTTTACCCAAGGGTGTAGAGTCGGTTGTATATTTACTACCAAAACTGACCATTTGTCACATGGCTGTTCCCAGATGGTATCAACATGCCTGACCCATCCAAACCCACGGCCTTGCATTCTCTAGGGAGGGTGTATGTCTCTGTTCATGCTGACAGGAATTTACTCTAAGGTTTGTAGAGTGGGAAATATCATGAGCATGAAAACTGAGTGTATCCTGTTTGGGAATGATTATTAAAATCAGTATTTTGGTGAGTCCAGGTATTCAACTTCATAATATCACTTCTTCATTTTTTTTCAAATTTTGTTTTGTATTCATAATGAAAACACCCATGCATTATATATACAGTAAAAATAAATGATATACCTTAAGAAAAAATAGGCCAGTTTCTGATTTGAGTTCTTTGGGCAAGACTCATGATTTCTCTTCTAGCATAAATCTAAATTTCTTTTTAACAGGGAAAGGGGTTATAAATGGGATTATTCACTTAGACTCATCTATAGAAAATCAAATAAAACTAAAATTTAAAAAGAATAAAGAAGAGCTATTGTTTTAGAAGGAGAATGGTTTTCTGATTTGGGGTTTTTGGAACAATGTTAGTGTTACAAGTTGTAAAACTATGTTAAATAACATATTTACTTAAATAAAACAGGTATGTTTTTGCCCAGTGTCTTCACAGACTGTGCTTTTTGAAGTGAATGATGCTTCACTAGATGCACTGAACGAAGTTTTTGGCTTTGTTATTTTCATATATCCTGTTTCTTTACTGGCAGTGCCATGTGGAAATAAAACAAAGCTATTTCATGGGGTTTACTTCAATAAGTAAAAACTGACTCATTTCATGAGTTCTAACATACTTCTACTTCTTTGTAAAAATAAAACAAGAAAGAAAATTGGCAAAAATATAGTCAAAGTTATCCATCTAAGAATGGCCCATTTTATCTTTCCTAAGTACTCACCAACGTGGACACAGATTTCCAACATTAATTGGGTTCCTGTGATGATGGATGCAGCATCTGCCTGTGTGCCCCAATTCTAGTTTGGACACCTGAAATTTGGTGCTCCACTCATTTCAGTGGCAACAGTCTAACCTCCCAGTATTCACAGTCTGGGTAACTTAGGTGTCATCTTGGCTATTAGATTATAGCATGACAGAAGGGATGGTCCTTCTTAGTCATCTTCAACACCCCATTCTCACATCTAGCATAGTGCCTTGCACATATTAGTTGTGTAGCATACTTGTCATTAAGGAAAAGAAACACTTGTTTATACAAGCCACAGGGGAGTGTATCTCAGTGGTAGAGCACTTGCCTAGCAAGCAGGGGAGCCTGAATTTGATCCCCAGTACTGTTAAATAAATAAATAAAACCTTAAACCTAACACTAGACATGGAATTGCTTTGACTTTAAAAAAATTGAGTATATAAGTTTTATAATATAATATTTTATATAAATATTATGGTCAACAGATTCTCTACTTGGAATGTCTAATTTTTTAAAAATGTGAATAGTAATTTTTTGAAATTTTAATTCAATATTTTAAAATAGCTGAAAAGAGTAGGTATATAAATTCTGATACAGTTTAATTAAAAGAAAAAGGACCCATGCTCTAATTTACTTAAAGTACCAGTTATTTTATTTATTCAATTTTTATTTTTATATTTTGAATCAACAGTAATTACACATATTTATGGGATGCAAGGTGTCATTTTAACACGTTTATAATGCAAGGTGTCATTTTAACATGTTTATAACACGTTTATAATATGTAGGGATCAGATCATGGTAATTGGCATGTGTCACCTCAGGCATATTATGATTTCGTTTTGTTGGAAACATTCAAATCTCCTTTACATTCAATTGATTACTGTCAATCATAGCTTCCGGTGGAATATTAGAAGTCATTCCTTCTATTCAACGACACCCCTATACCCATTAACCATCCTATCTCCATTTCTCCCTCCCCCAGGTATGGCAACCCGAAATTGCTACTTTGAAACTTTTTATGATAAATAATATACTATTTCTGAAACTATAAATAGTATACTCCACTGCATTTTTCACAATCAACATGAATTTAGATTAAACAGTGATATTCAAAAAATGAAAAAAAACAGGGGACTATGATTGTAGCTCATCAGTAGGTCACTTGCCTAGAGTGTGTGAGGCACTGGATTTCATCCTCAGCACCACATAAAAAATAAGTAAATAAATAAACTAACTAATTAACTAACTAAAGATATTGTGTCCATCTACAACTTATTTTTTTTTTTTAATTTTAAAAGTGAATAAACAGCCTCAAGGTGAATTTTCCTTATACTATGGGCATGGGTCCCAATCAGTTAAAACATCCAGTTTTTCAGGTCTTGTATTCAGTGTGTTTATAGTGGAACTCTCTAGATCTTTATCTTTGGTAGGTATGTTTGATGTCTCTGGTTCACTGAAGCCTTCTCATTTCCAGGACAACTTCTCTGCTGCTAATGTCTCTCCCACTGTGTCATTGCATGGCACTGTTCCTTCTGGCATGTTTGATATGAATTTTTTGTTTTGTTTTGTTTTATTTTGTTTTTAAATATTTTTTTAGTTGTAGTTGGACACAATATCTTTATTTATTTTTATGTGGTGCTGAGGATCGAACTCAGTGCTTCACGCACGCAAGGCAAGCGCTCTACCACTGAGCTACAATCCCAGCCCTGATATGAATTTGTGATGTACATTGGCTCATTGTTCTTTTGTCAGAAAGAAAACATTAATAGGAACAAATTCGGGGAAATTTGCTGAAATGGTTCTTGTAAGTGCATAGTTATTGGAGAGCTATCAAAAATGTCCTTTTTCCTTTTCCTTGATTTGTCTTAAAAGCCTGAGTTGTAGGTTTAAAGTCAGCATGGTCAGTAGTTGAGGAAATTGTCCACTCCTGAAAAAGACTTGGTCAATTATCAGTGCCTTATTCCTAGGTATGGCTTTAACCTTTACTGAAAAGGAAGGGAGGAAAGTCTCAGAGATACATTAAGATCCTCAAAATGAAGTAGTGATATAGCATTCCCTGAAAATCTTAACTCAGTAGCCATCATCCAGTAGTGGCATTTCTCCTTAGAAGAAGCTTAGAAATGCCCGACAATATCCTCACTGAGAATTATTTCATCACTATGGCATCTGTTGATTGCACATTATAGTCACAACTGTCAAGATGTTTCTTTTTTGATTTTTTTAAGTGAGGGTTAACTCAAGAGTTCTGGTCCTAAAGGTCTCAGAAGGTATATTTAAGCATCACCATTGTAATTGCCCACATGGCGCCCCTACAGATGACCCAGGTGTGTACAGGCGAGATCCTGGCACAGAGCATGTGTCGAGAAGGCATTCCCTACCCAGCTTCAGTCACCTACAGCAATGTTGCTGCTATAAAGAGGGAAGAAATCTTGACTCCTTTGATTAAATCGTCTAATTGTATTTGTTGGAAATTAATCAATTTTTAATACTGTGTTGGTCAAATAAATTTAGTCACCAGTCTGTGATCCTAATTCTATTTTAAGATAAGGTGAGCCAAGACATGTAAGTGACCACATTTAAAAAATCTCTTTTTAAATACGTTTCTAGTCATAGGTGGTATATTAAATCAGGAGAAGATGGTAGGCCCTTTCCTGATCCACATTTCCTCTTTATCACACACTTGCTAGTGCTCTGTAATGCTCTCAGGTAGCTCAACCAGCCTGCAGTCTACTTTGTGGAACTACAGGGAGATTTAAGCTTCAGTTATCTTGTGGGTGATGTTACCAGGCCCTGAATGATCACCTCCTGTTTACCATCAGAGTTCAATCCTGAATTCTGCACTTCAAATTGCTGTTGACTCTGGAATGTCTCTCTGATCCAAGCTGGAATCCTTTGGATTCTTGGACCTCAGATAGTCCTGTTAGGCCACTTTCTGTCAGAAGATTAAATTTCTTAAATCCTATTTATATGAATCATCTTTCTGGTCTTTGAAAACAACACCCCAGTGAAGGATAGAGTGATGGGCTGCCCCTCATGGTGCTGGTTCCTGTGGATGGTTCCAGGAGGGAAGCCATCCATCCAGGCTCTCCTTCCTGAAGGATTATTCAGGGCCTAGGGCCACCTGCTGCCTCCAGCCCATGCAAGAAGGCAGGAAACCTAGGACTCATGCAAGGGCAGGGCTCTTGCTAACACCTGGGTATGAATTTCTTCATGTACTCTTTTTTGCTGCCTTTAAGGAGTAGAATTTATCAAGCTGCTGTCATCCCGAGACTAAGGCAAGTGTCTGTTTCCCTATGCAGTCACCACTTCACTTCCACAGGTTCCAAATGTGAATTCAACCAACCAAAGACCAAGAACATTAGGATAAAGTTTGCATCTGCCCTCAGTATGTACAGACTTTTTTCTTGTCATTATTCCTTAAACAATACAATGTAACAACTAGTCACACAGCCTTTGCATTGTATTAGATGGTCTAAGTCATCTGAGATGATATAAAATATATGGGAAGATGTATATTATATGCAAGTACTACGCCATTTTACATAAAGGACTTGAACATCCACAGAGACTCCTGGAACCAACCCCCATAAATACCTGTGCTCAGCCCCATTTTATGACCTGTCTTTAAAGAACATAATTTAAACAATATCCAGGGCTGCAAAATTTTTGAGTTGTTCAATCTATTCAGTCCACAGCCTTGTGACCCTACTTTGTCCTTTGCTGCTTTTGGCTGAAGCAAACCAGTGGCCATCACAGTACATCTAACATACAAAATACCACAGCCCTGCCACTCTCCCTCAAATAGATGCAGTACTTTCCAGGCCTGCCTATGTGCAGGCACAGCCCACTCCTGAACCCAGGTCAACACAGGCCTGCTCAGGAGCCTGAGGTGGACAGGCTTAGCTTCAGGATGTCCTAATTGCTTGCAAGTGCTCAGACTTCAGTGACTTTCTTTATTTGATTTTTCAAACAATGTCTAACTCTTGCCTCACAACTTCTGCCTAAAACTTAAAGTTGTAATTTTTTTTCTAACCTAGAACTTCAGGGTACAAGCCTGGATTAAGGCATGGGCTAGATTAATTCAAGTGTGTTGATGTCACCTTGAGGAAGAACACTCACCAGACCTGAGCTGCCACTGGTGATGCTCAGGTTCTGTCACACTGTAATTCGTATGAAGCATCCTCTGCCCTCCACAGCCATGGTACCATACCTTTAAGGAAATTCTTCCAAGTGCAGACAATATTTTACCAAAGAATGCAACTTAAATAAATGATATTTATCCTGTGTACTTTTTTTTTTTGGTACTGGGGATTGGACTTAGGAGCACTCGACCACTGAGCCACATCCTCAGTCCTATTTTTGTGTTTTATGTAGAGACAGGATCTCATTGAGTTGCTTAGCGCCTCGCCATTGCTGAGGCTGGCTTTGAACTTGTGATTCTCCTGTCTCAGCCTCCCTAAGTGCTGGGATTACAGGCTTGCACCACCATTCCCAGCTCTGGGCACATTTTTATTTTATAGTTGACAGTTGACATGAACAACAACAGCAGCACACAAATTTAAATGAAGTTAAACGTATCTTAGTAAAAGTATAATATATTATGTGGAGGAAGAAACTCACTCTGTGAAAAGTGTGCTTGATTAATGAGCACCATTTACAAGTTCACAGTTTCAAAGGTCAAAATTATAGATCTGATTATGTACAGTGTAACACTCCTCATTGATTTTCAGGTCCTTTTCCTAACACAAGACATAAAAGACATTGCTCATGATTTTTTAAATGCCATGTGTTCTATGATTTATGAAATTTTAAATTCTCAAAAACATCTTTAATTACTGACCACTGCATTGGCTTTGGCATTTTTTTGTTTAATCGAGGGCACTCAGCAATCATTTCTCTTTCAGATGTTGCACTGCTAATTTTAGGGATAATATGTGAAGAACTTACAACAATTTAACTGGAGCTCTGAACAAATAACAAATCAAGTTAAGCTAAGGTAAATGAATTAGCCCTAATGAAAGATCCATAAATTAAGAGAGAAACTAAGCAGAATATAGAAAAACAAATTAAAATAGATTTTTGGATTCTAAAATGTTGTTTGCTGTCATGACTTGAGGACTCCACTGGATGAGGACGTTAGCCAAGAAGTCTCTTACTTAGTTAATTTTGTGATTTGGCAAACATAGTCTGTTGAACATATTTCTCTGACAGCATGAAATCCCGTTTTTAGGTGTGCACATGATGAAAACAGTACTACACTAGGGCTATCAATGCAGTCCTACTGTTTTTAATTACAAAAATGTCTTTCTAGGTATATGTCCAAAAGAACTGAAAACAGGGTCTTAAAGAGCTATTTGTACACTTATGTTCATAGTGCATTAATCACAACAGCCAAAAGGTAGAAGCAACCCACATGTCCTTTGACAGATGAACAGATAAACAAAATATGGTGTGCACCCAATGGAATAGCTTCCAGCCTTACAAGGAAGGATATTCTGACACTTGCTATAGAATAGATGAACCTTGAAAATACTATGATAAGTGAAATATACCAGTCACAAAAAGTTAAATATGGTGTGACTGCACTTACATAAGGCACCTGGAGTGTTCAAACTCATGGAAAGTAGAAATGTGTTTGCCAGGCTTGGGCTGGAGGAAATGAGGAGTTAGTGTTTAATGGGTACAGAATTCAAATGGATGCAGAAATGGAAGTTTCTGGAGGTAGAAGGTGGTGATGATCTAGAATTATTTGAATGTACTTAGTGCCACTGAATTTTATACTTAAAATGGTTGAAATGATAATGTTTACTTTGTGTGTGTATGTGTGTGTGTGTGTATTTGTTTGTACCAGGGATTGATCCCCAGGGTGCTTAGCCACTGAGCCACATCCCCAGCCCTTTCTAAAATGTTGAGACAGGGTCTCACTAAGTTGCTCAGGGCCTCACTGACTTGCTGAGGCTGGATTTGAACTTGTGATCCTCCTGCCTCAGCCTCCTGAGCCACTGGGATTATAGGCATGCACCACAGTCCCCAGCACTACATTTCTTTTATCACAGTAAATAATGTCTAAATATTTGTGGGCAAAAGATACCTAGGCAGGTTTTGAACTCGTAGCACCACCCTGTCACAATCAGTAGTCAGCCTCAGAGCACTGGACCACTGCATGGCCACTGAACACAGGGCTTGTCGTCAAGCATTTTCTCATTGGACTGATAGGTCTGGTATGGCAAGGAGAGTTATGTTGTTCAGCTGACAGCAAGAGAATATTGATGCAATTGGTACCTGTTTACCTGAGGCTATGGGAATGCATGAAGCTGCATTTCAGTCATGCCACCTGGAGTCTTGTAGCATTGCTACTGACAGTGGTGACAGTGAGAAAACCAGACTGCCTTGGAAAAGCACCTCCTGCATAGTTACCATCATACCCCAGAGCTAGGCAGGATGGCCATCAACCTGAACCAGCCAGAACAGTGCTCAGATCATGGTGAGGATGCCCTGATTATTACAATCATAAGTGAAGAAAACAATATGTTCTGCTGCATTATTTTTCAACCCCAGAGAGTGAAATATAGGTAGTGTTAAGCTGATGGCTTCCACACCTGTCAATTTTGTTGTTTTTTTTTTTTTACTAGTAAAGTAACAATGGCACCAATCATCCACAAACAGAATATGAATGTGTCCAGCATTCTAAAGACCCACGGGGCTTCAAGTCAGATCTCCAGAGTTCCCCACATGGAGGCTCCAAAACTGTGCAGTTTCAGTTTTATTGGTTTGAGTAAAAGAAAAAATAAATAAATTCAGTTCATGCTGCAGTTTCTCTCAGTTGAATGAAGTGCTTGTTATGGATCTCAAATTATTCTCCATTTGCCCTGTTTCTGGTCTCCTTTCTTTGCAGAGTAGACTCAGTGGCTCTCAGTTGACTATAAAGTATTTGAGAACAGGACCTATGGCTTAATCATCTTTGTCTCTTCCATTCCTAACCCAGACTGGGCACTTGATAAACGTTTGCTCTACTGTATTAAAGAGTGAACCACAGGTGCCCGTGTTCTGCCATCAAGAGATTCCCTCACCCCCTCTTCCCAAAGAGGCTTGACTGACTCTGACCTATTTGCTTTATCTCATTACTAAGGCAAGTAATAAGACCTATTTGTGTGTGTGCGTGCGTGCGTGCACACATGTATGTGTGCGTTGCCAGAGACTGACCTAGGGCCTTGCACATGCTGTGTATGTTAGGTCAGCACTCTGCCTAGCCCACAATTCCAATTTTGCTTCCCCTCTCTACTTCATGAAATCTCCTTTCCCTGGATTTATGTCTTCTATAAAGAAAACAGAGCCCTGTGATAAGGTTTCTTCTGCCTCATCTATTGTGGGACACTATGTGATTACATAGATTATATATGACACCAGAACAAATCTTTTTACAGAGCCCATCCCTTTTTCAAACAAGTTTATTAACCAGATAATCACCAAAAGGATTAAAGCAGATTTCCCTTGGATCATCTTAGTTACTAATAACATATCGATGATTGAACAAAACTAGACACTGTCATTTATATTACTACATTTTTGATGATGATGACAATGACAGCAACAACGGCAGCAGCCAATGTGTATTCAGTGTTAAGTGTCTGCCTCATGCTAGGCAGAACTATTACATTCTTTAATGGGTATTTTCAAACTCAGGCCTTGTAGCATCTGTGATATATGTCCAGTTACTCTGTTTTGACTCCAAGAAAGAGAATAGAATAGTTTAAAGTCACATGGTCATTAAGTGACAGGACCAAGAATTAAATCTGGGACCCCTGTCTCCAGAGCTTCCATTCTGAGCCATTATGATCCTTTAGTTGAAATGAAATAGCGATAGAAAAAGGTAGATTTGACTAATGTACTGGAAAAAATCACCGGAAAATCCATGATCTGTACCATGACCAATATTCCATGTTTATCATGTCAGGCACTTAGAAAATAATAAAATTGTACCCCAGATCCTGGTGCACAGTCTTGATGATGGCCCTGTTGATGGGCCCTGCTCACTTAAAGTCAGAACACAGAAAGAATACTTGGGTACTCCCAGCTCCTTTAAAAATTTTTAAAGCCTGGGACACATCAGGCATATAAGTAGTCTTGAAATATGCCACAAATTAATGGAAAGAAGGGCACAGTTGGAGTTTGCAGTCCTAGTCTTTTATTTTTTATACACATAAATAATTTTCAATTCCTATGATGTTCACACTGTAAATTCCAAATTGATCCAGAAGCGGCTTAGCCAATGTAACAATTCCTGGGTACCTGTAAATCCTGACAACGTCCCTCCTCCTGCTTTCTAGTACTTTATGGGATTAGGCCAGAGACTCCTCAAACAAAGCCTGTTCTTGCTGTAGGTGCACTGCATTATCCAAGGGGACCTGGCTTGATGCTTCCGAGAATAGCCCTTACTAGCCATTCTCACCTTGGTGAATTAGAACAGACTTGGACTGGAAGCTCCTACTGTTTCTCTCATTCCTTATATACTCACTTGATGGATTTTAAGAGGAAAAGGGGAAGGCTGCCAGTCTCAGTGTGGAGCCAACTCTAGTGCTGCTTCCATCACTGCTGTGCCTGCACAGACTGATGAGGAAGAGTCGCCCACCCATGTGGATGGCAGCATCGGTGGTCCAGAGGCAAGAATTCTGTATGGAGTGAAAAGATGCCATGCAAGGTGAGGGCTGAAAGTCAGTAAGCCAGATACAGGTTCCTAAGTTGGGCTTGTGAGCTCTTTCTTCAGAGACACAGGATTAGTATATGGCTGTGTTATGTGAGAAATCAGGTGAGCTGAAAGTGGTACAGCAGCTCTTAGGTTTCTGCCCCTGATGACGTAGTATAGCATCTGATAGCAGTGATACTATTATCTTCCAGTGATGTTCGAAAGTACATTCAGTGATGTTATAAGCCTTTGCAGTGAATTGCACTTCTCCATTTTGGCTGCTGCTAAGTCTCTGTACTAATTTTATGCCAGCTATCTGATCTTGCTTGCTTATTTCTAGTTATAAGTATTTTCCATTAGTATTATCTTCTGCCAAGCAGAAAAATGTTCTCTACTTCTCAAGTCTAGACAACATAGAATGTATTTCTAGCACTCAGTTTAAAAATATTCACTGGCACTAATGTGTTTTTTTACCATGTATTTCAACTGTATATTATAGTAGTGGTATTAGTTGGACACTTGCATCCTAAGAGTTTTTAAATATTTTAAAATAACTTTGACAAGGAGATATTTTTATGATTGATCATAGCTAATCACACTTTTATGGTAAATTTTTTGGTTTCCAAATTAAACCTTGCAACCCCAGCCACTTTGTAACCAAGACTAAGTAATAGGAAAACTATCGTAAGGTCTTTATAACATCTTTTATAGTTCTTACAAAATATGCTTCGAAGTATCATCATAAATATGTCAGGTTAAACTGTCAAAAATAAATGTATAGACTATATTTAGTGCCTGTAGTCCTCTTTGCTTTTAATTTTTTCCCTTCTTCCACTAACAAATCTAAATTTGGTAATTTGCATATAGTTTCTTCTTCATTAGTGGAAAAAAATTCTGTTCCATGTTGATTTTTCTTAATATGACGATTTTCTGAAGTCCCTTTATAAATTGAATCAACAATTAATTATTTGTGTTACTGGAAGAGAGAAAAAAGCCAGGTAAAACAATAGATAATCATTGATAAGGTGGAAGAGGGTTGAATTTTGTAGAACAAAGCTAATTTATGGACCATCTCACCATCTCTTACTAAATTTTATGGAGCAGGATTTAACAGTAAAGATCTATGCAGTGATAGATATCCCTGTGACTGAGTTCTGCTCACTGGGCCTTACCATTTTGCACTGAAGCCCTCACTTGTAACACAGATTGACCAGCATGATAGATCACTGTTAAAGAGGAACAGTTGCTCACCCATAATCCAGATTCACTATATCATGCATGAAAGTTCTGCCCAGACTCAGTGGAAGAAGTTAAATAAAATATATTGCCTTACTGTTTGACTTTGAAATTAAATTTCTCTATAAATATGCTATCAACCTTCTAAGAGATAGTTTCCTTAAATAAAGAAATATTGTGAGTATATGAAAGGAAAATGAAGATGGAAAAGGGTAAATGTCATCCACATGCCACAGTGAGAAATACCATTCCCAGCAGGAAGAGAGAGGAGTCCTATTTTCTCCTGCCATTTTATATTCATTTTCTTTCTCATCTCCCCAAAAAGTGAATTTAGGAGGTTTTATTTCAGTATATTACAGGCACATGTTAGCAAAAGCCACCCAAAATGTTGCATGCACAAGAACATATTAAATCAGAAAAAAAAAATCACAGAGCAAATTAATATTACAAATGTTTTGTTTACTTGTGGGGATGAAGGGGAAATAAAAGTAATAGAACTAATTAAAACTACTTCTTCATTGCTAAATGCCTTCTCTAAACACTTCCTAAAGCAACTTTTTCAATAACAGTGATATAGAACATTTTCAACAGCAAGGAAAAAAATATAAATTCTGTATTTACAGCTAATTCCAGGTAATTCCTAGGACTAGAAAGAATTTTACTCAAGGCAGAATCTTAGCATGGTATATGTGTGTACTTTTATTAGTGTTTAGGAATTACATGGATTGATTCTAATGTGAATTTTTTCCCCTGCCAAGCATATATATACACACACACACACACGTCTATGTATATATATGTGTGTGTATACACATATATATACATATATATTCATATAGGCTGAGTGCACACTAGTTCCCTAACATATGATTTTTTTAATTGGGTCCATTTTTTTTCTTTTAAGAACTTATTCCTGGAACAAATGTGTAATTTAGAAACATGATTTAGTATGCAAGTATTCACTTTCCATTCCTATCTCTTTGAATGCATTTGATGCACAAGATTGTTCGAACTAAATAGTGCACAGAATTTCAAGAGCTGGGAAAAATCTTAGAGTTCATCTCTTCTTAACCTCTCATTTTAAAAATAAAAAAAAATTAAAAAATCCCAGATAAGTTAAAATGCTGCTTTGGGGGAGGGAGCCCCACAGCTGTGAGTCCTAATTTACAGTTCGTGCATAGATTGCTTCCATGTGATTTTTCTGATGACTGCTTAACTGAGTGATATCAGCTCTGCTAATTTCATGCCATGTCAGTGGCAATTCATAGGCCACACAATTAATTCAAGAATGTTGTATTTTTGTAGTGCAGCTAGGTAAGCCCCTCTAAGCCAAAAGGCTTCAGCGATGATAGGCCCCAAATGCCTGGAGAATGTGCTAGGCCCAGAAAAGGCCTGTGTGATGGATTGCCATGCCAATTGCACAATTACAGTCAGTTACAGTCTGCTCCCTCAAACTACCAAGCAGTAAATTTGTAAATGAGCTGAGCATTTGTTGTTATTAAAGCTTCATTTTACTATTTTCTGTGCAACAAACATTTAACATTGTACTCACTCAAGGAAAAGGAAAAGAAAAGCAGCCTTCAATTACCTGTAGGCAGTATACATATAGTTAAACTCTTTGGGGCCCTTATCGATACTATAGAAATGTTTGTCTATCTTTCTGATTATAATTACAAATATAAGTTTAGATTTACATCCTGGAGGAGGAGCAAATTACTCATTAAAGGAGCAGATTACAGGGAGATTCTTAAAGAATCAGTCTCTGAGCTATCCAGGTGCTTTAACTGTGTCTGGCATTATTATTGTAACCTTACACTTCCCTCCCCTCCTGACCGCCATTAAAGGTGTCTGGTTTTGAGAACTTGTAAAGTGACAACTATCTTTGATGATGGGGTTACTGACCACTGATGGTCCAAACTGGTCTAAAAATGAAACTGTTCATCCATATTTACTTCTGCCATATAACTCACAGGTCCCCTGCAGCAAAAATGAATTAGCTCTAAATTTTCTGTTGAGCGCAGTCTTCAATGGGACTGTTTTACACATGTTCTTCTATCATTTGCTGAGGGCCGAGAGCAGAGTGGAAGGTCCTCAGGCAAAAGGAGTGGCTAAACACAAAAATATTCCCCACAAAAGACCCTAGATTCAATTCATGGATAATTAAAGCAAACCACAGAAGTCATTCATTCTAGACTTAAATAACCTTTTCTTGCTAAGGAACTTTAAAAATTTTTTTCAATGCTTACTGCCTGAAAGAGGCTTATAAAGGTTACACTTGCATCTAGAATGTGCAGAAACTCTGCAGCTATAAATGCCTCCACAGCAAATGGACTGTGTGGCATGCTACAATCACAGCCGGCTAGGTAATTTATGTTGTTAAGGGACCGTAGTTTTCTAATAGATTGAACTGTTAGTTTTCAGGAGGATTTAATGAAATATTGAACCAGATGCCACTGGTCTGCTATGGATGTGGGACTATGAGAAATGAGGAAATGTTGCTTTGTAAACAACTCGGACCTCTGTGAGTGGGGGAAAAGTTGGGGCTTTAGTGAAAGAGAATCAGAGCTGAGAGAAGATATGGCAGGCTTGCTGTAAATGTGTTTGCTCCTAAGTCCCATGCTCAGTTGAAATGGGAGGCTGGGTTTAGCCTGGGGCATTTTTGATTACCTAGAAAAATTGTCTATATCTGGAGGTAGGTAAGTGAGGTTGAGGTTTCTTTGAGTCCAATGTTAATTCTCTGAATATCACTAATCCCACCAGATTTGCTTTTGCTATATTCCCAGGTCCAGCAATATGACCAGGAAAAATGGCATCAGGATTGATCTACGAGATTTTTAATTTCTCTTTGGAATGAAATTCTTACAAATCATTTTTGAGCCCTGACAATAAGTCCATTTCCCTAATATTTAAGGGCTAGTTCTGGGGGCAGGAGGGAAGCAATTTAGGAGTTTACATTTGAATTATTTTTTCTATTAGGAAAGAGACTTTTAGAGAGCTACCTCCTCTTCTTTGTAAGAAGCATATGAATGCATTTAAATACTTTGTTTTTAGCATCATCCTGTTTGTTTAGCTTCAGATTTTTAAGTGTTGACTTTTTAAATGTAGCTCTGGTTGTCTTTTTTAAAAAGCTTCTTGTTTCTGTCAATCCTGATCAGTACCCAAGAGCACTCCAG
Source organism: Geosciurus inauris (assembly GCA_004024805.1). Classification (NCBI taxonomy): domain Eukaryota; kingdom Metazoa; phylum Chordata; class Mammalia; order Rodentia; family Sciuridae; genus Geosciurus; species Geosciurus inauris. Next base: position 32,578 of record PVHX01006006.1, read on the forward strand.
CACTCCACAGAGGGTCACATGCCAGAAACAATGAGAAGGATGTGGCAGGGTTCTTTGCTTTATGTGCTTTAATTTTGCACATAAAGCAAAACTTGTGGGTATGAAGTTTGGTATAAGGATTCTCATCCATGAAAAGATTCTCTGTCTAAATAACCAAATCTGGTGTCCCTGGGATTAGCTCTTAACTATGTGAAGCTGAAAGTTGCCAGTTTTCTCAAAGTACTATTGGATAGAAGTGGAAAACCTTTCATTCAATAACAATTGAAAGCTTTGAATGTGTAATCCCATCTGGTCCTGGGCCAATCCTTCACAGCTCATCATAGAAAAAAACAGGGCTAAAAACCAGAGCAAAGGAGATAGCTCCTCTTGCCAGGTTCCCCATGAAAACCCCAGTGACTGCTCTGTACATTTTTATTTGTGCCCATTTTATAGAACAGTAGTTAACTGCAAGAGAATACTGGTGAAAGAAGAATGTTAAGATGATTCTAAAAGAAATATTAAGTTTATCCTGGTTTGGGAAAACAAGCCTTGGACTATGTCCAGAGACCTGGGGTTTACTGCAGCAGAACCACTAAGTCAGTCCTTTGGCAAGTCCCTGGATGGTCATGATTGATCAGTTCAAAGACCACTTTACGTTCCTTAGCACTGCTAATTTATGCTTTAGTTATCACCAGCTCTGCTCTTTACAACAAATGAATAAGTTAGATAAACTAATGCTTGGATTCCTTTTGTGAGAATTCCTGTTCAAATATTTGATTTGTTCATTGCTATGACATTCACTCCTGCCAGATGGGTAGGCTTAAATTAATAAAATTTATTTTTTCTTATATCATATTGCACATGATGGCTACAAATATAGTTTGAAATCTATTAGATTCTTCAAGGCATCTGATCTGGTCCTCAGCTACTCCCTTTACAGTAATAAGGACAATGTTGCCCCTATATCATGCACATCATTTCATCACTTAAAGGAAAAGCATTAATTCATAAACAAAAGATTGATCAATATATTTTCAGATACTTGCCCTCTTGTCACTAAGATTTATATGATGGGGGCTGTGGATATAGCTCAGTTGGTAGAGTGCTTTCCTTGCATGCACAAGGCCCTGGGTTCAATCCCCAGCACCACAAAAAAAAAAAAAAAAAAAAAAAAAAAAAAAAAAAAAAAAAAAAAAAAAACCAACAAGATGTATATGATGGATAAGATGATAAGTGGTACAGATTAACCTGGCTTTTCCTGTGTAACATTTCAAGTTTTGACCTATTTGCCTTATAGACTAACCCACTCCCTGCAACACATTGGAAGTGTGGATCATCCCAGCTTTGTTTTGTGGTCTTGTGACTATTCATTGCCCATTAATGGTTATGTCTCCAGTGCACTAGGAAATTCAACTTTGTGCAGGACAGAGCTGTTCCAAGACACAGGAGTGTGTTTCTCATAGTGTTGTGGGACCCTCTGCTTTAAAATCACCTGGGGTGCTTACAATAGTTTCTTGCTCATACCTCTAGATACAGTGGTTCAGAATGTAGAGGAGAGAGGATTAACACCACAAGTTCCTTGTGTGATAGTGGCCCTTATAGATATTTAAGAACCACTGCAGAGGGTTGGGTCAGACACAGACATTCCCAATGTATATCAAGATCCTAGTTGTGAGGAATCTTCTGAATCAAAGTATGTTGGCTTAAACACAAAAACAAAAATGTTTCTACTTCATCTCAGGAGAGCACATCTGAAGCAGTAGAAAGATTTCCAGGGAACCTAATTCTGTGGTGCTGATTTATTTCCATTGATGCTCTGGGACCATTCCATAGCAAACACCTTTTGATGTAGTCTTAAATGGATGGCAGATGAACTAACTAATCCAGCACTGTTATTAATCATAGCAGACTATGATGATGCATAAAACCAAACTTGGCATGCATGTGTATGCACTTTTTTTTTTGTATTAACACACACACCCTTTTTCTTCATTTGTGGTATATTTAATTTTTAATCCCTTTTAATAAAGGGCTTTGCTCAGGTCAAAGATTAGGAGTGGTAGAGAGAAACATTGCTCATTCAGTGAATATATGAGATACTTAATTCTTCAAGGCACTAAGCTCCGTGCTGCAGAGATGACAAATACCAGACTGAATCTCAAAAAAGTATTATAGTATAGTAGGACACAAGCATGTTCATAAAGATGATTTGAGAATAAAAATGATAAAACACTGTAAGATGTACAGGTAAAGGCTCTGCCAACTCAGAAGGAAAACTTCCGTTTAGCTGGAAGAATCAGGAAAACCACAGGAGGAAGGGACAGTTGTGCTGAAATTCTCAGCTATGAAAAATGCAAAACAGATAGATGATAATGATATAAGTGCTCTTCAAGTAAATATCATCATTATTAATAGTGAATATTTTCATAATATTTCATTACGCTTGAAATAAACAGAGCCCACAGCTTTGTTCATTTTCTATTAGTGCCTGTGCTGAGTGATACAAACAGGCTAAGTCAGAAAATTCCTGTTTTGAACAAAGGATATTAGTCCATTTATAAAGCAAATAAAAAATATTTAAGTGTGATTTTGGAAGTAAACCTAAAGACTAAAGCAAAGACAGATGGATTTGGGATTTTACAACATAAGAATAGATAAGAGCTGGGCATGGTGGCACACACCTGTAATTCCAAGAACTCAGGAGAGAGGCAGGAGGATGCAAGTTTGAGGTCAGCCTCAGCAGTTTAGGAAGACCCTGTTTAAAAAAAATAAAAGGAGCTGGGGATGGAGCTCAGTGGTAGAGCACCCCTGGGTTTAAACCCCAGTGCCATAAAAAAAAAAGAATTGATCTGATATTAATTTGATGAAAGAAATTATAACCTAAGTAGTATAAGCACATATACAGAATGTAGAGGAGTATTTGGCTCAGAAATCATAATGCAATAAGCAGAGAGAAGAAATACCTCCAGAGAAAGTGCAATTTGCTGTCCCTTATTAAAATAAAAAATGACTTGCTACCTCAGTAAGAATGAACACACTTTCTTATTAAAAATATCTCTGCCTTATGATTGCCTGATACTGTTTGAATCATACCTTCTACTGCTACTTTCATTCAAAAGAAGCCATTAAAATCGCATCCTTCCTGAATGCACCCAGTGTGTGAAAGCTTTAATTAAATATACAAGTACAGCCTTAAAAGAACAAGAATCAAATTAATTGCAACATGGGCCATGCATTTGTTTCTCTGACAGTTCCTGTGCTTTGGAGAAAAGGCAATCTGTGCACTCTTATCTGAATTAGTAAACTCAATATCACTTTCCATTAGCATGGCCGGTTGGCTCCATGTGTCTTCTCTCTGACACTGTTTACATGCTAATGCCCTCACAAATAGACTCTGTTCCAACCGGTTTGCTATAGGACTCCAGAGCAGTAAATCCAGGCAGTGGAAGGCGCTGTCTTCTGCTTTCTGCCTCACTGCCTTTTGTGAGTTCTCTAGAATGAGCTCCATAATTAGACTGCAGGGTAATTAAGGAAACTTCAGCACATGCAAATAGAGCAAAAGGATTTGCTGCTAATTATGGTCGTTATACCATAGTCAAGAAAAATTAATTTGTAATATTATTATTCGACTTTTCACTGACCCACAGGAGTCTAAAGAAGTGATGTTTGTGCTTTAAAAAAGACTCCTATAACTGGAGTTAATCAATATTCTTCTACAACTGGAAGGAATTGAAGACAAAAGTTGTATATTTGAAGCTTTAGAGAAAAAGTGGGAGGAGATCATCAAATTCCTATAGAAACTTCAGTGCGTAATAAATCTGTTTTTATTTTCCAGAAGGTACAGATGTTTAATACACCATTGCTGTAGTATAATTGCACTGGCAATTTATAAATACCCGCTTCCCAGCTTCCAGCATTTACAACCAGGAGTTAAAAGAGACAGTATATAATTTTCATGTTTTAAGGTTTTTACCTATGAATGTCTTAGGCCAAGCACTTAGCACCATGAACCCTAATTAGTAATATTCAGCTTCTGTGAAGGAAAATGCCTTCAGGAAGGTGGCCTAGCTTTGCATCCTGAGTCAAATGAGGATCTCAAGGGTAATTTTGTTGGTTGCACATAGTGTAGAATTAGAATTGCAAGGATTTCTACTTTGAAACAGTAGAGGTTTTAGCAAGGAAATTGTCTCTCAGGCAGAGAATTGGATTTTCTTACTGAAGATGAAAACAGACTTATTTGTGAGTTATCCATGCCTTTCTCCTCTGTTTTCTTACTTGTATCTCATTCCTTAGATGCTGAAGACTAGAAGACAAGCAAGCATTCCTATGACTATAAAAGGGGGAGGCAGCATTTTAAACATTAAGAGCTTTGCATGTTAATTAAGAAAAGCAATATTCACAAAGTATTAAAAATTAAAGATTTAGTCCATCCAGGGTCAAATTGGGAAATCTAAAAATTTATGAGCTTATATTGTTAAAGGTTTTCTGAGTGGAAATGCATTCGGTATTTTGAGCCACTAATAACTGGTTATTATGAGGAAGTATAATGAAGAGAGAAAGAGAGATAATCTAGATATAATCTAGAAGTTCTTTTTGGAAACAAGCAAACAAGGGAGCCTGTGTATTGCATTCTGTCTGTTGCATTCTCTAAAAATAGGTCGAATAAGCATCTATCTTCAGTGATTTCAGAGTGATGTGCCTGGAGGCAGGGAGTTGGATCTGGTACTTCTGAAGTTCTTTCCACTTCTTTAATTCCCATAATTATTCATGCAGTAAACACAGACTACATGATTTTTCTTTATTCAGAAGTTCACTGTTTGAAAAAAAATATATGTATCTAGGATTCAATATTCCCATTATGTAGAACATTGCTATTGATCATTAGCTTTACCCCAAAGAACTCTGTGTTAATAAAGGGAACCAACAGTATGATAATTTGTGACATATTTTGAATGTCCAAATGACTGATGAAAGAAAGGTCATGTGAACATTTGCTATTGCATACCCAGTGGTTATATGAAGGATTTTGCTCTGATTAGCAAAGCACCAACAACCTGACAGGGAAAAAAGATCAAGGTCAGTCACCTTTGAAAGGGAAGTCAGCCTTACTAAGGAACAATTACTGTAATAGGCTGCAGTTCTCTATCAGTCCTCTAAATCCATGTAGACTTGACTAATAATGTCCTTCACTGTAGCTTGAAAGCCTTGTTGACAGTTTTAGTCATAATTATATATGGATCAGATTAACAAATACATCTGCTTCTTTTACATTTTATTATTAGTCAGCTTTTGTCACTGTGACAAAATACCCAAGAAAATGGACATAGAAAGAGAAAAGGTTTTTTTGGCTTACAGTTTCAGAGATTACAGTCCACGGCTGCTGGGCTCATGGCATGAGCATATGCCAGAGAAAGTCTGGTCACCTTATGGCAAACAGAAAGCAAAGACAGAGAGAACAATTGTCAAGGTCCCAATATTCCCTACAGGGTTAAACCTTAAATGACCTAATTTTATTCCATGAGGTTCACATCATAAAGGTGCTACCAACTACCAATAGTACCAAACTGGGGACCAATCCTTAAACATGTATGCCTTCAGGGAACATTAAAGATCTAAACTATACCACCCTTTCGTTTTTCCCTGCCCTGAACTGATTTCTTAATGATTCTTTAGTTGTTGTTATACTTATTTTCTATCAACCCTGTTTTCTCCTCCCTTTCTGAAGGGTGGCTTTTATTGTTACTCATTCAATAATATCCCCTGGATCAAGCTGCTAGAAGCATTTCTTAGACTCTCATTTTATACTTTCTCAGCCCATCATCCAACCAATAGAATAATAAATTGTGCCATGAAATATCTCTTAACAGAGTTTTCTGTGCCTTTTTGTTTATTAATTCATTCAACTTATTTTTGAGAACCTACTACCCAAATAATTTTAAATTAAATTTAGCAAAGTTTCACTGAGCAGAGGTCTGTAATTTCTGAGTGAGGCAGCACTCAGAACCAGCAGAGGTTCAGAGAACTCTGCCCCACAGTGTGGACAGGCAGCACTTATAGATGGAATATAAAAGTGAGACAGAGAAACAACTTGATTGCTTATAGCTCAGCTTGCATTATTTGAACACAGTTTAACCCATTGGTTGCCTGTGATTGGCTGAGGCTCAGCTGTAATTGAATGAGACTTAGCTATTTGTTAAGTATACTCCTAAGATGTGCAGAGGCTCTTTGCCCGAACTACAGAAGGCAGTGTGAACAGGGGTGCAGGAGCAGGACTGAGACTCACTGGAAAATGTGTGGGCTTTGAAAAGTACAGCAGCTGACCACCCCGAGACCATGAGGATGAGAGGAAATGACACTGAGCTGGACACCATGGAGAAGACCAATGACAGAGGGCCCAAAAGGTGCATGCCTTGGGCAGCTGTGCCTCCGTGTCATTAGCATTCTCTGCTTCTTGCATTTTAGATTCTCTGCATCTTAGAAAAATTGTACCATGAAGCTGGGTACAGTGGCACATGCCCGTAATCCCAGCACTTTGGGAGGCTGAGACAGGAGAATCTCAAGTTCAAAGCCAGCCTCAGCAACAGCGAGGCACTAAGCAACTCAGTGAGACCCTGTTTCTACATAAACCACAAAATAGGGCTGGGGATGTGGCTCAGTGGTCGAGTACCCCTGAGTTCAATGCCCGGTACCAAAAGAAAAAGAAAAGAAAAGAAAAGAAAAATTGTACCATGAATATCTTCACTCACAATATCTCATGACACTCCTGAATTAGACATATTGAATATCTCTTGAGGAAGGATGTTCCTGCATCTGGTTTTTGCTGGGTTACTAGTTCAGAATCCACTTTGTACATGAGTACTGGCAACGGTTTGAAGATAGTTCTCTGCTCAGGCCATCTTAAAAATATTCAGCTTTTAAATGCTGCTTAAAAAGGAAAAACTGAAACTCAGAAGGAGCCTGTTCTTTAAATGCCCTGGTACAATTTTCAAATGAGGATAAGTAGTATTTGTTTGGGGATTTTAATTTCACTAAAGCTCTGACTCACCTCTGCCTTAGATATTCAGTTTTTATTCTAATTTAACTATTTTTTCCCCATGCCATTATTATGTTGTAAAAAGAAGCCCCCTCAAAACTCTATTACATTATTCATTGTGGAACAGAATTGAACAGGAATGTGAATATACTTATAGTTGCTGAATATATTAAAGAATTTCATGTATCTCAGTTTTTTAAGTAGTCAAGACATTCCTTAGCTAAACTTTAGTGCATTTAACATATGTTCAAATTCAAGTGTGTTAATCATCCTGTGTCACTGTGACAGAATACAGGCGGCAATCAACTTTTAAGCAGGACAGGGATTTCTTTGTTCACAGCTTTAAAGGTTTCAGTCCATGGCTTTTGGCTCTGTCACTTTTGGGCTATGGGAAAGCAGTGTATCATGGTGCAAGTACCTGATAGAGCAAGCTGCTCACCTCATGGAGGCCAGGATACAAAGACAAAGGTGAGGTCTGGGTCTGGATATCCTCTTTAGGGACATGCCCCCAATGACCTAACTCTCTTCCTCAAGGGCCCATCTCTTAAGGATTTTACCACCTTTGGACTTGGGGTTAGACCTTCAGCACATGAGATTCTGGGAGACATTCATCAAACTATAGCATGAAGTAGCCTGTTTTGTATGTTGTACCAGTTACAGGACATTTTCTCTTGAATTTCCAGGAGTCTATTCTGTATTAGTTCAGTTGCTGCATGTCTCTGAAGGATAAGTCAAACCTGTCTTCTATCCCTGTTTTCCTCCTGTATCCCAAGTTATGATATATCAAGAATAACAAAGCTTTCAGCTGGAATTCTCTGTACCATCTTCCTTATCCCACCATGTATCCACACTGTATATGCTACCCACCTCTAAGTCACTTAACGGCTGTCTTGATTATCAGGCCAATTATCAGTGTTCCAATACTTATGTTCAAGTTGCCCTTGCATAGATGCCTAATATTAGATTGCAATGCCATGTTTTTCACCTCAGTGCATCTTATCCTACTAGTGTTGTGTCATTTCATATCATCACAAGAACGTTGAGTGCATAGTACAATGACATTTCAAGAGATAAGACATTCACTTAACTTTTATTACAATATAATTGTTTTATTTTACTAGTAGTTATCTCTTAGTGTGACAGTTTATAAATTAAACTTATCTTAGATACACATTATAGGAAAACAGTATTTATGGGGTTCTGGAGTGTCCATGACTTGAGACATCCTCTGGGAATCTTAGAATATATGCACTATGAATAAGGGGGAACTACTGTATTGGTTTTAAGTAAGGACATGAAAAGGTCAGGTTTGTGTCTTCAGAGTGTTCTCCAGTGACAGTGTGGAAAGCAGATTAGAGTGGGGACAGTGTGACCTGTGGAGAGACAAATGAGAAAAAAGAGGGAATCCCAGAGGCAACAAATGGATATGGAGAAAAGTGTACATGATTAAGAGGTCAAATTTACAGGACTTGGATACTAGACAGTTGAAGCAAGGCAGCTGTGCAAGAGAATTGAAAGTGACAGAGTCTCTATGCACAGCACTGAGAAACCTCCTGTAGTACCCAGAGTAGAATATTTGACCATCTATAGAGTACATAGACTTCAGGTCCGCTGCCATGATGTGCACCTTCTTTGAGTTGCCTTACCGTAGAAGAGCAGCCCTGTTGTGTACACCAGATGAAACATCATGATTTATTACATTTACTCTTTGGAGATGTGTTTGTGATTAGCAATTTTAAATGCTTATATTTAAAGTTTTGGTGTTATCCTCTTTCTTTTCAACTTTTTTTTTTTTTTCCGGGAGGCAGGGGGTGATGCCAGAGATTAAACTCAGGGGCACTCAACCACTGAGCCACATCCCCAGCCCTATTCTGTATTTTATTTAGAGACAGGAATTGCTCACTTTTGCTGAGGCTGGTTTGAACTTGTGATCCTCTTGCCTCAACCTCTTGAGCCGCTGGAATTATAGGCTTGCACCATCATGCCCAGCTTTCCAACCATTCTTCAAAGCATACAGCCTTTTCCTTTCCTGAGCTAAGATTAGGAAAACAGAAGAAACTGTGTCAGAAATTGTATGTTCCTAAATCTGAAAAATAAATTAAACTTGCATACATTAATTATTTCACAAGTATTTAGGAAGAGATAGAAAGGAAATACTTAGTGGAGTGTCTCATTTTGAAAAGATAAAAAAAATTTAAACAAAATCTAAAGGCATGTAATTCAGTATAAGGCTAGCCATGGTTCTGCATAAAATTTGAATGCCATGTAGTCAGAGGGAAGGGTCCTCCCACACTTTATACAAAGGATGTGCACAGCTGGAATTGTTCTTGCTACATTGTAGTAGCAGTCTACATTCTTCAACACTGAACCAACCCATAATTTTGAAGCCAACTCTATAGGAAAGATTTAAATGAATAATGCTCTTCTATAATGAAGCAGATACCACAGTCTTCTTGTATAAAACAAGCATCACATTACCATGATTTTTAAAATGTCCATCTTAAATATTAGCCTCACACCACAGTGGATTCCATACACTGTGGATTCCATACACTGTGTTCAACCATGGCGAGACAATAACTAACTAATGCTCTCGTTATTTAAATTTGGTAAGCAGCAGATGATTTCACAGTAAATACCAGTAAGTTAATGGTAATTATTGTAAAATTCTCTTATTTTCACTGTAATGAGTTTAATAGATAAAATATAATTTTCTTAAAATGAGGAGGTAAGCATCAGAAGCTCCCAGAAAGCCATTTTGGTTTGGGGTTTGCTTTTAACATAGATTCAGACTTCACCCAGTCCTACCCAAAATCTCCAGAGATGACATACAAGCATGAGTATTCTATAAATTTATAACACACACAGAAGTACACCACTTCCAGTTAAAAGACACTGAGTTAATAAGGCAACAGTTAGTGGCCACATTCAGCCACTTTTTCAGAAAAGCCTTCCTGCAGCTTGCTGAGTATAAATTATTTCTGTGTGTTACTTATTCAAAGATCTCAGGATTGAAAGGCAAATGGAGAAAACATTCCCTTATTGGAGAACTCAGCAGAGAGGGTTGCCATAATTTCTAAATGATCAAGGGAGGGTCCTGCTAAGCCTCCTCCTCTGTTCACTATGCTTCTCTGGACACAAGCACCGTCACCCATTGCTACTTACAGAAGCAAAAATGTTTTTGCTGCTAATTAAATCCACTTTCTTTTTTTTTTCCCTTGGCTCAAAGTGATATAATGACATGGAAGTTTTAAGGAACTTTTTATCCATGCCTGGGAGGTTATTTATTCCTTGGGACAGACAAGAAGGTAATGACCTGCATGAGCAGTTTGAGGGTTGCTTCCTAAAGGCCCCCCTCCTCAGCTGGCTTGGCATATCCAGGGACAGTTAGTACCAGGAATGCCTCACCTGAGGGACCACTAGGTTACTCACTTGTCAACCAGACTTTAATAAATCATCCTTTAAGTTGCAGCAAGATTGTTAGTAAATTTGTTTTTTTGTTTTTTGTTTTTGTTTTTGTTTTTGCATATACTTTTGTTCTATCCTCAATTCTTAGGAGATTGTTAATCTTCCCTTGCACTTTTTTACTTTCAATTATTTACTTAAAAAATAAAATTATGCCTAGCATATGTGAGATGTTGGGTTCAATCTCAAAAACCACAAAATAAGAACAATAAGAATACGTAGGGGAAGAACCATAAACTTGTACTGTCACACAGTCACCATATCTGCCTGGTAAGATAGGAGCAGATGAATATGATTCAAAAGGCAGTTAGATCACACTAAGAGTCAAACCATTAGGTTCTGGTCCAGGTTCTGGCATGTAATCTATCAGTTTTTTCACATATCATTTAAAAGAATAATCCAAATGATCTCTTATGTTCCTTTCAGTTCTGTTTTTAGTACTTTTTTCACACATGAAGAATAACATCATTTAAAGTTTTTTATTTTCTGCTTGTCTTTTGAGCTATAAATTTAACAGTACTTTCAATGTGAATTAATCATATGACTAAAGCAAACATTTTCTACTCCTAGTCTGGCTAGAACCATTTCTATCCTTGAGCAAAATTTGTACGTGTGCTTTTATAATTTCTAATTAACATTTGCTTTCTTTGGTCAAAAAAAAGTAAAATTAAGTTAAAAGTGTCAAATTTAAATACATATTCAGTACCAACTCTTTAAAAAAAGTAAGATTGTGTTTGCTTTCATTTTATTTGTAGAGCAAGTACTTTAAAATTTTTTAAATGACAACCACTTAATATATTTATAGTATACAATATGATTTTCTGAAATATGCACACATTGTATAGTGGCTAAGTCAAACTAATTCACTCATCCATTACCTCACATACTTATTTTATTTGTGGTCAGAACACTTAATATCTACTCTCAGTAGATTTCAGATGTACAATACATTGTTAGCTTTAGTCACCGTATTGTACAAAAATCTCTTTAATTTCTTCAGCCTAACTGAAAATTTGTATCTTTGACCAATACCTCACAAGGCTTCTCCCCACCCAGCGCCACCAGCCTTGGTACTTTCTGCTTCGGTGAGTTGGACTTTTTTAGATTCTGCCTATAAGTGTGATTGTATGATATTTATCTTTCTGAGTGTAGCTTTTTTCACTTAATGTCCTCCAGATTCATCCAGGTTGTTGCAAATGACAGGATTTCCTTCACTTTATTCCATTTTTCTCAATGGATAGCTGTTACAGCTGCCAACATGATTTTTCTAGTGGGTATTTTAGTCTTCTTTGCCTTTCACAAAGACAGAAATAATAAAATGTACTTAAGAGTCTGTAACTAAATAGATTTTATTTGAATATATTATGTTCTGTTCCACCCTATCTAAAAATAATAAAATCATGCTTTCTTGCTTATCTATAGAATTTTCACATGAAATAGTTAATTTAATAGATAAATTAGATTTCAAATACATAGATGTTAAAAGTAATATACAAGATGATTGTTTTATTGAGCAAAGATAGTTATAAGTCACAGAATATATGTGAGAATATAGAAAACTACTTTGTAATGACACGCTTAAAAAATAACACACTTTTTCTTTTAAAAAATATCGAGTACAGGATGTCTCATTGGGTAGGCTGTACCTTCAGAGTTCTAGGTACACATAGACAAGATTAATTAGTATTTTATTAGCTGGAAGCCATTTAAAGGAACAGTTAGGAAATTGGGTGTACCTCTGGTAATTTCTCTGTTTGCCCAAGAATGATTTACATGGAAGCAGGGGTTAGGGGAGTGGAGTTGGAAGAAGGGTAGAGGAGGAGAGGCCAATGGAAGATTAGCAGGATGGTGAGAGGCCACATTCACAAGGAGCCTGTTTTGCATATTTGCCTGGCTGACCCTGAGTTCACCTGCACCCTTGCCTGTGTTAGGTTGCTCACTCTCAACATAGGCTACATGATTTGATAATTAGTGAGCATAGGAGACACATCAAATGTCCCTTCTATTGAAAGGCCATCAGAACCATGGAACTCACTGTAGATACAGCACAGCTTCAAAAGAGATGGAAACAGACTTCTCTGAGCAGAAGTGAGGTGATTTCTAGAGAGGGGAATAGGCAGAAGAACATCTCTCTTTTATAGAAGGATGCCAGCTGATTACTGTGAATGGGACAATGGGATTTAAAAACCACCATTTTGAAAAGGCCATTGGAATATAAGGTAGAAAATGACTGTATATGATGTAAAGCCGTTTGTGTGAGAAAGCAAAGATGAGTAAATATATGTGTACACACACACACACACACACACACACACACACACACACAAATTACTTTTACAAAGAGAACCGAAGCAAAAAAAATCCCAGACACTTGAAAATGTTCACCTGTGGGGATGGGTAATGGAGGGGAATGCAGTAGAAGGAACAAAAATAAGAGATGAACAAGAGACTTCTCTGCCAATACTGTTTAGAGTAGTGTTGACTTTTGAACTATGTGAATGTTTTACATATTAATAAATTAAATTGAAAGTATGAATTGACTTGTAATTACATTAAGAATAACATAATAACATAATATACATAATACAATAATATACATAATATACACAATATAATAGCAATATACAATAATAAATAATAATAACAACCTAACCCTAAGATTGGATGTAGATGGAAACAGAAGAAATCAAACTATGTAACAAATTGATTATGTTACCACCCAGAAAATGTTTGAGGTAATGGATGTACCAGTTACCCTGATCTGATTGTTACACACTGTTCACATACTGAAATGTCACACTCTATCCCATAATATACATACAGTTACATGTCAATTTAAAATTAATAATATGTTTAAAAATTACCACTTAGAAAACTTGAAATGGAACCACCATTTGACCCAGCTATCTCATTCCTCAGTCTATACCCTAAAGACTTAAAAACCGCATACTACAGTAACACAGCCATGTCAGTGTTTATAGCAGCATAGTTCACAATTGTTAAACTGTGGAAGCAACCCAGATGCCACTCAATAGATGAATGGATAAAGAAACTGTGGTGTATATAAACAATGGAATAGTATTCAGCATTAAAAGAGAATAAAATTATGGCATTTGAAGGTAAATGGATGGAGTTAGAGAATATCATGCTAAGTGAAGTAAGCCAATCTCAAAAAACCAAAGGCCAACTATTTTCTCTGATTAGCGGATGCTGATCCATAATGGGGGAGAGGGGCATGGGAAGAATGCAGGAACTTTGATTGGGCAAAGGAGAAGTAAGGGAGAGGAGGGGAAATGAGTACAGGAAAGATGGTAGAATGAGATGGACATCATTACCTAGGTACATGTATGATTGCATATATAGTGCAGCACTACATTGTGTACAACCAGAGAAATGAATAGTTGTGTGGCATTTGTGTACAATGAATCAAAATGCATTCTGCTGACATATATACCTAATCAGAATAAATAAATTAACAAAAAAATTATCACCTAGAGAAAAAAATGATCTCAGCTACTTTTGAACACAGCTCTCTCTACACCTTCTCAGTGAGATATAGTCTGAAAACAAAAGAATTACAGTGAAATCTTAAACTTTAGTAGATTTACTGTTAGAGTTGGTATTATTTTTCTAAAATTATTTTATGTATATTACAATAAAACAAGCCAATTTTTAAAAAATATTTTTTTTGGTTCTAGATGGACTTTTATTTTATTTATTTATATGCAGTACTAAGAATCAAACCCAGTGCCTCATACATGCTAGGCAAGCGCTATGCCACTGAGCCACAATCCCAGCCCCAACAAGCCAATTATTAATGTAACTAGGAATCAAAATTTTCACTATAAGCACAGAGATATAAATATGCTACAGAAAATGTAATTTTGAATTTCATTTGAAAATAGCAGTACAAAGTCATATCAGTGTAAAGTCATGATTTAAATATATATGTATCAAATTTCCTATGTTCTATTCATTGAAATGAGTGGGAAACCACAAGACTTCAGTTACAATAAGCACACATTACACATGTATCAAAATTTCTAAATACCACTCCTTAATATCAGAAATCAGTGCCTCCTAGAGAAATGACTACTTTCAGAACTAGAGCAGAGAAAAACCACATGAACCTGTAGCATCATATGCCAGAAAGCAAGGTTGTAACTTAATACTAAGGTCAAAGAATAGAAGAGCCAGCTACAAAGGGCTACCACACAGGTCAAATTTGGGATAATTTGATCATCCAAAGTATAATCACAGTAATTGATTAAAACATACAGAATTTTTAAAAATTCATCCACTCCGACCTCATAACATATGTATAATTATTTTGTGTCGATTAAAAATAAGTACATTTAAAAATACCACCCAAAGGAAAAAGTAATTTTAACTAGCTTCTGAACATAATTCAGAATATATTCACAAGACATCCACAGTATGTTCTAGGTGGGATATGTGGAATAAGTAAATTTTTACAAATCTAAAATATTTTTAAAAATACATAGAAGACAAGGTGATGAATTTCTCTACAGACTATCAGGAAATAAATGTAAAAATGATAGGATTAGAAAATCATTTCCAAAAGTCCAAAATAAGAGATAATGACAAGAATCATTACTGTTTGTCAAAAGAGGTGAGTCTGACCTTACTGTGTCACCTTCAGATTACTTAATTATCTTCTTATTAAGGAAAACTGAGCCTTTGCACTGAAAAGATCTGGTGGTCAGTAACTTATCAAATTGGGCAAAGCCAGTAGGGGTACAGCCTAACACCTTGCTCCTCCTAATGTAATACAGTTGGAGGGGTATGGAATCATGTGAGTGGTACTTGAGATCTAAATGCCTAATCTGGAAACAATCAGAAACTTCTGGAACATAAGATATTTTACTATACAGCTGGCCTAGACTCTTCCAAAACAAAACAAAAACAAAAACCATTGTCATTAAAGAAATATAAAAGAAGGTACATTATTCTACATTGAAGGAGGCTTAGAGCTGAACTTGGTGGCCCATGCCTGTAATCCCAACTGATTGAAAGGCTGAGGCAGGAGAAACTAAAGTTTAAGGCCAGCCTGGGCACCTTAGTGAGACTTTGTCTCAAAATAAAAATTGAAAGGACTGGAGATGTATAGCTCAATGGTAGAGAGTACCTAAGTTCATAACCCACAATCACCAGAAAAATAATCAAATTTGAGTGTTAGAACTTGGATACAGAAAATAAAAAGCAGATTAAAAAAGAATTATGAGATCAATTAGTTATTTGAATGTAGACTTTATATTAAATGGTATTATAGAATCATTATTTTTCTTATTTACGATAACATCACAGGTTGAATATCTTTGGAACCCTTGGAACAAGAAGAGGATTTTGATTTGGGTGGGAGTCGGGAGATATTTGCACAGACTTTACTGGTTAAATATTTCTAAACCCCACATCCAAAGTCATGAATGCTCCAAAAATCTAAAACTTGTTGAGTATTATGTAAACTGTCAGAAAGTTTCAGATTTTGGAGCATCTCAGATTTGAGGTATTTGTTTGAGGCTACTCAACCTGTATTTTGGTTATATAGAAGATGCATGCTGAAGTTGTGTTTGAAGTAGAAATAATATCTAAAACTGACTTTCAAATGGTTCAGGGAAAAAATCAACTGTATAAGAGATAGATACATAGATACTGAAGAAGAGCCAGAGAAAGACATTAACAATGACTGATTCTAGGTGAAAGAAATTCAGACGGATGTGCCTTTTGCCTTCGCCATGAAGCTGAGAATCTTTAAGATAAGAAGTTGTAAGGAAGAAAGCAATCAAGGAACATAGTGGCACAGCTGCATCTTCTTCAGCTGCTTATAAGTTGCATTTGTGTTATTTTATTCTTTCCAGTTATATTCTTTCTAAGATAAGTATCAAGTCAACAAAATGTCTACAGGCCCTAAAAGGCCTTTAAAAAATAAGATTAAATGTCAGCTAAGGATTTTCTTTCCCGCAGGGGGTTGTGGTCAGCTGGAATGAGCAAAAACCCTTTCTGCAGCCCCTGGCCAGATGCTCTCCCCAAGAAGTCAGTTTGTGCAGACTCAGGGTGCTTTCACTGTTGGGGGCTAACATGTGGGGTTCAGAGAGGCCCAGAACCAGCCATGAACAGCTGGCAGCCTCCTGCTTTGATTCAGATGTCAAATAGTGTTGAGAAACCCAGAACTTCCTGGGGAAGAGACCACCAGCTGGCCACAAGGTGTAAAGGCAGGGAGCTGCCTGTCTTTTAATTTTTCAGTTTGAGAAAGGGTCTCACTAAGTTGCCAAGGCGGGGCTCAAATGTGATGTTCTTGTCTCAGACACTCGGTTTTTAAATCTCGAGTTTTCATGAATACCCTATTGAGAGAAGCATCAGGTCATGTTAATCTGATATGATGGGATTTTGTTGACATTGAATATGTTCTCTTGGTGGTGTTCTGTTAAGTCACACTCTCATGACAATCCTCCTCATTAAGAAAGTAGCCCTGAAAGGCCATTTGAAACTAACTTTTATTTCCAGACATCCATCTCTCTATCTTCCCCCTTATTGTATGTGTCTGAACACCACGATTCACATTTAGTTTGGAATCTTTGATTTGATACTAAAACCTCTGGGTTCTCTTCCTAGTGCTTCTGTCCTCATCCTATCATCTGTTCTGCAAGTTTCTCTCTTTCAAAACCTAGATGTAAAGCTGGTGGGGTGGCACACTCCTGTAATTCCATCTGCTCACAAGGCTGAGACAAGGGGAACACAAGTTCAAGACCATCCTGGGCAACTTAGTAAGACCTTGTCTCAAAAGAAAATTTTGAAAGGGCTGGGGATGGAGCTCAGTGGTCTAATGCTTGCCTGGCACATGCAAGGCCTGGGGTTCGGTCTCCAGCACCACAAAAACAAAGCTATCTGTATGCTTGATGGTAGTATAGTAAATGTGATAATCTGTGCTGAGCATGCTGCTTGTTTTAGCCTAGCAAAGTGTTGAGATTAGAAGAGCAATTAGGAGAAATGTGTGGAACACAATAATCTTAAAATAGCATTATTCTGTCTGTCTCTAGAAAGTTCTGCATATGGAAAGTTATGAACTGAGTGATGCTGTGCTCAGGGCTCAGTATGAGAAACTCAAGGAACACGCTGAACTCCAGCCTGGAAACAGATTGACACCTTTAAAAATAGAAGCTTTCTGCCTCGGCGCTGATAGCTGTGGATATTCATTCATAAGGCTTTATTTATTTGTTGTGATTTCAAGACCACAATGATTTATGGCATAGGCAATATAGAAGTTACATGAACAAGAAATACTGCAGCCACAGCTATATTCATCCAGTACACCCTATCTGTTCAAAGGAAATGTAGAAATACACTTCTCAATGACATTTTTGTGCTGCCTTTTTATTTTTCTTGCTTTTGAAATACTGCATTGTTTGGTATACTCCTATTTGGGAATTCCATACACTTAGGGTGATAGAGTGTTCATCAGCCTGAGACTGGGGCTATTTTTTCTGTTTTGTCAGATCTGAGCTGCAAGAGCCCTTTTTATTAGTGTAAGGATCGAGCATACAAATCTTCCATCTCAGGAGTCAAAGAAGAATCTCTTGAGAAAATGCCTTTTGGCACACCTGAGAGCCCCACCATAGCTAGGGCAGGACTCCACATTTGAGCAGATTGGCTCTTGACAAGGACATTTCTGCACAAAATCCTCTCAAGAGCTGTAGTATTGTTATCCTCCCTTTGGCCAGGGCTACTGGGAAGTAGCCAGGGTGGAAATGAGTCAAAATTCTCAACTTATACAATTTCATTCCTCTTTGTGTTCTGGGAGAGCCAATTTCAGAGGCTTTTCACATGAGCTCCATGAGCCAGTTCTGACCTCTGGCTCAAGTATATATTTGCTTTGTGGTTCCATCACATGAAATTGGTATCAAGTTACTACAGTGAAGGCAGCCCAGGGATGGCTGCCTTTTTAAAAAGCTTAGCAGCTGTTGGAACATGTGGACAGACTCAGTCAGCACGCAGTGGTCATCTATTTGGAATGGGCAAAAGGACAGTAAAAAAGAAATATGAAATCAATCCTGACATCATATGAAGGGTGAAAAAAAAATGGAAAGGACAAGCTGAATCCTCACCTAAGCATGGGCCACATTCTTGCAACTACAGGCTGAGCATCCCCTATCCAAAATACATGGAACCAGAACTGTTTCAAATTTCAGATTTTTTTAGACTTTGGACTATCTTCATATACAAAATGAAATATCTTGGGGATGGGGCCCAAGTGTAAACATGAGATTCATTTGTTTCATGTACACCTTATACACATAGCCCAAGGCAATTTTGTACAATATTTTTCCACACCTGTGTGTTGACTGCAGCCCATCACATGAGGTCAGGTGTGGAATTTTCCACACTTACAGCATCATGTCAGCACTCAAAAATTTTTGGATTTTGGAGAGCATTTTGCATTTGGAATTTTCAGATTCAGGATGTTTAATATGTATTTGGTTAGTGCTCACCTCTGAGTGTTGTGACCAACTGATGGCGATCTTTTAGAAAGATCTTCAAGAACTGGCATTGCTGAGCATCTGCTCTGTTGAATTAGCTGTCCACTAGAGTGTGAGCTGTACTTCAAGTTGGATATAGACAGGAGCCTTGAAGCTGTATGAGATTCTGTGATTGCCAGCATATCTTAATTCTTAAGCATATCTTAATTAGTAAGCCTTCCTTGGGATACCTTCAGACAATAAAAGGTTTTTACTGCAGTTTTAACTAGAGCTGTCAGATGCCTCTGTCTCTTTCCAGTGAAATCTTATGCCCCTGTTCCTTACTGCTGTCAGTGTTAGAGAACTGGGCATAATAGGGAGTGGAATGAGCAACACTCTACTTTCTTGAAGGAAAGCACTATGTCAGTACAGGGAAATGCGGTACAGGTAGATGATGCATCCATACACTGGTTCTACCAAACTCAGAAACTGTGCTGTTTTCATGAAGCATTTGCCTAGAATGTTTAGCAATTTTAGAGATTAGTGTCAAGTAGAGGGGTTGGCAGTAAAAGTCTCCCTTTGGTTCACTTTCAAATTACTTTTCACATTGGATGGCAACTGTGTTTAAGACCACTAGATGATATCAAAAAGTAAATTGGAAGCCGGGCGCGGTGGCGCAAGCCTATAATCCCACCACTTAGGGAGGCTGAAACAGGAGAATCGTGAGTTCAAAGCCAGCTTCAGCAACGGCGAGGCACTAAGCAACTCAGACCCTGTCTCTACATAAAATACAAAATAGGGCTGGGGATGTGGCTTAGTGGTCGAGTGCCCCTGAGTTTAATCTCCAGTACCAAAAAAAAAAAAAGTAAATTGGAGACTTGTTTACCAATTGGAGGGACCACAGCACTGATGTTCCTAAATTGTATGTGATGTTGACATGTTCTCATACTGCCAGGTAGTGGTTCTCACCTCCCTTGTCATGAGCTTGAATTAGAAGGTGCTGTTCTGAACCATCTTGTCACTCCAGGGCAGTCTAGGGCACTCAGAAACTGCATATCACAAGAAGTATGTGGTAGGATGAAAGTAGTTCCAGTAAATTGTTATTAGGCTTTGGGCAAATACCTGCCCTGGGGTTGTAGGAATAGGCACCCCAGAGAGCCATTACTAACTAAAATAGTTTTGATTGCCTCTAAGTTGTCAACTGGGAGCATACTATGTAGAAAGCCAAATAAATGCCAAGTACTTTGAGTAAGAATAGTATTTGATTCTGGTTTGTTTCAAGAAATTAGAAGAGTCTGTGGGTGCATACTAAGTGTTCAGAAGTATTTATGGGTTATTCGAACAACAGGGCATTAAATAACTTGTGGACATAGTCTCCTATGACCTTTTGGCCAGTGTTCTGTGTAATAAGGTAAATTATTTAAGATTTTTATAATGTTTTATTTTAAGTTACAAAACATTTTTTCAGTATATTTTTTGAGGAAAATGGTACATTATACAGATGCTATGCCAGTAAGCTAAATATCTATGAAACATAATTGATAATCACTCAGTTGAGTGTTAGCTATACATTTATATTACATATAAATTGTAATGTGTTCCTCAATTTGTTGGAAGGACCTATTTACTTTTTTAGTCCTAAAATATCTTTATTATTTTTCAACACCGTTCATTTTTCTTGTAGCTTACCCAAGTCCTTATTTGATTGAGGGATCTAGTTCTCTTTTTATTATTAATTTATTTAAATGCATTTCAAGTCATAGTACCTATATAGAACTCAATTTTTCCATTTCTCTGGTTGCAAATCAGATAGAGTCACACCATTTATGTGTTCATACATGCACCAAGGGTAGTGATGACAATCTCAATCAACCATCTTTACTAGACCCATTCCCCTTTACCTCCCCTCACCTCCCCCCTGCCGCATCCAGAGTTCCTCCATTTCTCCTATGTTCCCCATTCCCACCCGCCTTATGTATCAGCATCAGAGAGAATCATTCAGTATTTGGTCTTTTGGGATTGGCTTACTTCACTTAGCATAATGTTCTTCAATTCCATCCATTTGCCTGCAAATGCCATAATTTTATTTCTTTTATTGCTGAATAATATTCCATTGTGTATATGTACCACAGTTTCTTTATCCATTCATCTATTGAAGGGCATCTGGGTTGCTTCCACAGTTTTGCAATTGTGAATTGTGTCGCTATAAACATTGAAGTGGCTGCTTTTCTGTAGTGTGCTGTTTTTAAGTCTTTAGGGTATAGGCCAAGGAGTGGGATAGCTGGGTCAAATGGTGGTTCCATTCTGAGTTTTTTAAGAAATCTCCATAATACTTTCCAGATTGGTTGCACCAGTATGCAATCCCACCAGCAATGTTTGAGTGTACCTTTTTCACCACATCTTCACCAGAATTTATTGTTGCTGGTATTTTGGATAGGTGCCATTCTGACTGGGGTGAGATGAAATCTGAGAGTAGTTTTGATTTGCATTTCTCTAATGGCTAGAGATGTTGAACATTTCTTCATATATATGTTTATTGCTTGTATATGTTTATTTGTATATGTTTATTTGTAAATGTTGTATACATTTCTTCATATATATGTTTATTTCTTCTGAGAGGTTTCTATTCAGCTCCTTAGCCCATTTATTGATTGGATTATTTGGTTTTTTGGTGTTAAGTTTTTTGAGTTCTTTATATATCCTGGAGATCAGTGCTCTATCTGATGTGCGTGTGGCAAAAATTTGCTCCCAGAATGTAGGCTCTCTGTTCACCTCATTGATAGTTTCTTTTGCTGAGAAGAAGCTTTTAGTTTAACTCCATCTCATTTATTGATTCTTGCTTTTATTTCTTGTGCTATAGGAGTCTTGTTAAGGAATTCGGGGCCTAATCCAATGTGATGAAGGTTTGGACCTACTTTCTCCTCAATTAGACACAGGGTCTCTGGTCTAATTCCTAGGTCGCTGATCCACTTTGAGTTGAGTTTTGTGCATGGTGAGAGATAGGGGTTTAGTTTCATTTTACTGCATATGGATTTCCAGTTTTCCCAGCACCATTTGTTGAAAAGGCAATCTTTTCTCCAATGTATATTTTTTGCACCTTTGTCTAGTATGAGATAGCTGTATTTATGTGTATTACTCTCTGTGTCTCCTATTCTATATCATTGGTCTACATGTCTATTTTGGTGCCAGTACCATGCTGTTTTTGTTACTATTTCTTTATAGTAAAGTTTAAGGGCTGGTATTGTGATGCCTCCTGCTTCACTCTTCTTGCTCCAGATAGCTTTGGCTATTCTGGGTCTCTTATTTTTCCAAATGAATTTCATGATTGCCTTTTCTATTTCTATAAAAAGGACTTTGGGATTTTAATTGGGATTGCATTGAATCTCTTTAGCGCTTTGGGTAGTATGGCCATTTTAATAATATTGATTCTTCCTATCCAGGAACATGGGAGGTCTTTCCATCTTCTAAGATCTTCAATTTCTTTCTTTAGTGTCGTGTAACTTTCATTCTAGAGGTCTTTCACCACTCTTGTTAGATTGATTCCCAAGTATTTTTTTTTTTTTTTGGAGGCTATTGCGAATGGGGTAGTTTTTCTAATTTCTCTTTCAGAGGACTCATTGCTGATGTATAGAAATGCATTTGATTTATGGATATTGATTTTATATCCTGCAACTTTGCTGAATTCATTTATCAGTTCTAGAAGTTTTCTGGCGGAACTTTTTGGATCCTCTAAGTATAGAATCATGTCGTCTGAAAATAATGATAGTTTGAGTTCTTCTTTTCCTATTCATATCCCTTTAATTTCCTTCATCTGTCTGATTGCACTGGCTAGAGTTTCAAGGACTATATTGAATAAGAGTGGTGAGAGAGGGCATCCCTGTCTTGTTCCAGTTTTTAGAGGGAATGCTTCCAATTTTTCTCCATTTAGCATGATGTTGGCCTTAGGCTTAGCATATATTGCTTTTACTATGTTGAGGTATGTTCCTACTATCCCTAGTTTCTCTAGTGTTTTGAACATGAAAGGGTGCTGTATTTTGTCAAATGTTTTCTCTGCGTCAATTGATAGAATCATGTGATTCTTATGTTTAAGTCTATTGATGTGATGGATTATGTGTATTGATTTCTGTATGTCGAACCAACCTTGCATCCCTGGAATGAACCCCACTTGATCATGGTGCACTATTTTTTTAATATGCTTTTGTATGTGATTTGCCAAAATTTTATTGAGAATTTTGCATCTATATTCATCAGGGATATTGGTCTGAAATTTTCCTTTTTTGACGTGTCTCTGTCTAGTTTTGGAATCAAAGTGATACTAGCCTCATAGAATGAGTTTGGAAGGGTTACTTTGCTTTCTGTTTCATGGAATAATTTGAGGAGTATTGGAGTTCTACAAGACCTACCTTCTTTGTAGGTCTTGTATAGTGCTTTGGGTAGACCTTCTTTGTAGGTCTTGTAGAACTCAGCTGAGAATCCATCTGGTCCAGGGCTTTTCTTGGTTGGAAGGCTCTTGATGGCCTCTTCTATTTCCTTGCATGTAATTGATCTGTTTATGACATGAATGTCTTCCTGGTTCAGTTTGGGTAAATCATATGTCTCTAGGAATTTGTCGGTGTCTTCAGGGTTTTCTAATTTACTGGAATATAAGTTTTCAAAATAGTTTCTGATTATCCTCTGTATTTCAGCAGGGTCTGTCGTGATATTTCCTTTTTCATCACAAATTTTTGTAATTTGGGTGTTCTATCTCCTTCTTTTTGTTAGGGTGGCTGAGGGTTTGTCAATTTTGTTTATTTTTTCGAAGAACCAGCTTTTTGTTTTATCAATTTTTTGAATTGTTTCTTGTGTTTCAATTTCATTGATTTCAGCTCTGATACTAATTATTTCCTGTATTTACTTCTTCTGGTGTTACTTTGTTCTTCTTTTTCTAGGGCTTTGAGTTGTAGTGTCAAATCATTGATTTGTTGACTTTTAGCTCTTTGAATATATGAGCTTAATGCAATGAACTTTCCTCTTAGCACTGCCTTCAGAGTGTCCCAGAGATTTTGGTATGTTGTATCAGAGTTCTCATTTACCTCCAAGAATTTTTTTTATCTCTTCCCTGATGTCTTCTGTTACCCATGCATTGTTCAATAGCAAATTATTGCATTTCCAGGTGTTGTAGTGGCTTCTTTTTTTATAACTGTAATTAATTTCTAGTTTCAGTCCATATGGTCAGTTAGAATGCAGGGTAGTATATCTATTTTTTTGTATTTACTAAAACTTGCTTTGTGGCATAGCATATGATCTGTTTTGGAGAAGGATCCATGTGCTGCTGAGAAAAATGTGTATTTGCTTGTTGAAGGATGGAATATTCTGTGTATATCCGTTAAGTCTAGACCATTGATTATTCTATTAAGTCTTGTAGATTCTTTGTTTAATTTTTGTTTGGAAGATCTGTCCAGTGGTGAGAGAGTTGTGTTAAAGTCACCCAATACTATTGTGTTGGGATCTATTTGGTTCTTGAATTTGAGAAGTCACCCAATACTATTGTGTTGGGATCCATTTGGTTCTTGAATATTGTTTGACGAACATGGCTGCCCCATTGTTTGGGGCATAGTTATTTAAGATTGCTATGTCTTATTGATGTATGATTCCCTTAAGCAGTATGAAATGACCTTCTTTATCCCTTTTCACTAACTTTGGTTTGAAGTCTACTTTATCTGAAATGAGGATGGAAACTCCTGCTTGTTTACACAGTCTGTGTGAGTGATAAATTTTTTTACATCCTTTCACCTTCAATCTGTGAGTATCTCTTTCTATGAGATGAGTATCTTGAAGGCAGCACATTGTTGGCTCTTTTTTTTTAATCCAATCTGCCAATCTGTGTCTTTTAATTGCTGAGTTTAGGCCATTGACATTCAATGTTATTATGGAGACATGGTTGTATTTCCAGACATTTTGGTTTAATCTTAGGTTTAACTTGACTGGGTTTCTCCTTTGATTGGCCTTTAGTGTAGCTCCTCCCTCTGCAGGTTTTCATTTTTGTTTTTCATTGGCTCCTCATGGAATATTTAACAAGAATGTTCTGTAGTGCCGACTTTCTTGCCATGAATTCTTTTAATTTTTGTTTATCTTGGAAGGTTTTTATTTCATCATCAAACCTAAAACTTAATTTTGCTGGATATAAGATTTTTGGTTGGCATCCGCTGTCTTTTAGCGCTTGGTATATGCTTTGCCATGATCTTCTTGCTCTCAGGGTCTGGGTTGAGAAGTCTGTAGTGATCCTAATTGGCTTCCCCCGATATGTAATCTGATTCCTTTCTCTTGTGGCTTTTAAGATTCTCTCCTTATTCTGAATGTTAGGCATTTTCATTATGATGTGCCTTGGTGTAGGACTGTTGTGATTTTGTACATTTGGTGTCCTGTAAGCCTCTTGAATTTGATTATCCAATTCATTCTTCATATTTGGAAAGTTTTCTGATATTATTTCATTGAATAGATTGCTCATTCCTTTGGTTTGGAATTCTGTGCCTTCCTCTATCCCAACAATTCTTAAGTTTGGTCTTTTAATGTTATCCCATAGTTCTTGGATGTTCTGTTTATGGTTTCTTATCGTCTTCACTGTGTGGTCAACTCTATTCTCAAGGTTAACTATTTTGTCTTCAGTATCTGAGGTTCTGTCTTCCAAGTGGTCTAATCTGTTGGTGATGCTTTCTATTGAGTTTTTAATTTGGTTTATTGTTTCTTTCATTTCAAGGATTTCTATTTGGTTCCTTTTCAGAATCTCTCTCTCCTTATTGAAGTGATCTTTTACTTCCTGTATTTGCCTATGTATCTCTTTATCAAAATGATCTTTTGCTGACTGGGCTTGCTCTTTTATATCATTCTTTAAGTCACAGAACATTTTAATTATGTACATCCTGAATTCCTGTTCTGTCATTTCTTCTGCTGTACTGACCATGGATTCTAATAGTGTAGTATCTTGGTTTGTTTGAGTCACTTTCTTCCCTTGTTTTCTCATGGTGTTTGTGTGTCTTTCCTTCTAGCTCTGCTGATCCAAGTTGTTACAGTTTTTACTCCTATATGAGTATAGTTTCCCTGCAGGGTTTCAATACCTCTCCTTTAAAGGGGAGACCAATATTTATTGATTTCAATACAAGCAATATATAGTTTCAAACCAAGTAGCTCCTAATAGCTCCCAAATACATTTATAGTTTAGTCACGATATACAACAATTATGGGTTCCTTTACCATCTATTATGTAAACAATAATTTTGCACAAGGGTCTATAGTTTCTGTTGGTGAGCTAAGGAAACTTGAGGGTGGGGTGTAGGATAGAATGTTGGGGTAGTAGGAAGTGAGGATATGGTTATTAGATCTTAGAAAGCATGAAAAAGGAATCCAAGAGAAGTTGGCTATTACTAGAAAGAGCGACAGAGAGTTGGGGAAGACCAGTAAGGAGGACGAAAAGAGAGTACAGCGAGGAGAGAAGATAGCAAGAAAAATAAAACATATGCAAGTAGGAGTTACAAGACTATATAATACCACTCTAGTATACAGTTCAGAAATCCCAATCTACCATATTCCACTGTATAACAAATACTTGGTTTCACAACTGTTGGGGATTAGAGGGTAGGAAATGACTGAGAGAGAAAAGAGGGAAGGAAAAAGAAAGAAAGGAAAGAAGAAAAGAGCAGAGAAATAAAACAAAAAGATTAAACAATAGAAATATTAGGAGAAAAAGATAAAGGATAAAATAAAAAATAAGAATAAAAAATAAATAAATAAAATAAAAATAAATAAATAAAAGTCTCAATGTAAAGAAACAGGTATGGCTCCTTTCACCTCAAGTAGGCGGCGTTGTCCGTTGCTTGCTGGACTTTCCCTGCTCGTGTCCTGGGTGTGGGTTTCACAGCAGGGTGAAGCTCTGGGCCGCTGGTGGAGACGCTGTTTCACAGTGTGCTGTGTTGAGGTGAAAGTCTGTTCCCAGGTGCTATCTGATGCCCCTTGGTGCAGGAAGTTCTGCCATGTTAGATGGAGATCCACAAAGAACAGTAGCCGGGGGTCCTACTCAGGAGACGGTTTGTCCACAGGAGCAACTGCTAGGGGTCCTATGTGGTTGGGTGGGCGCTGAAGCCAGGTACTCTGTGTAGAAGCAGGCCCCGTCTGCCCGGGACGAATCTTGGGCTGGAGCCCTGGGCTGGGCCCCACACCGCAGCTGTGTTCTGCTGCTGTCGCTGAAGTCACGCTGTTTGTGGCAATCGCTGCTGCCTGGTGGCCCTGCGTACACACAAGCGAGTGAAATTCCTGCGGGGATGATGAGCCGTAGGATGATGTCAAGAAGCTGACTGGAAGATGGTATTTCCACTAGTTCCATCTTCAGTCCTGGAGAGACTAGCACAGAGGAGTCCATCTAGGCCGCCATCTTGGAACCGGGTTGTGAAAGGACCAATTTAAAATGAAACAATGGCCAGGCTCAATGGCATTTGCCTGTAATCCCAGCATCAGCTCAGGAGGCTGCAACAGGGTAATCATGAGTTCAAAGCTAGCCTTAACAATGGCGAGGCAATAAGCAACTCAGTAAGACCCTGTCTCTGAATAACACTACAAAATAGGGCTGGGAATGTGGCTCAGTATTTGAGTGCCCCTGAGTTCAATTCCCAGCACCCCCCCCACTCACACTAATAATAGATAGATAGATGAAATGATGGAAACTAAAAATTAATATGACTATTATACTGTGGGATTTTATGAGTCACTACATAGGAACTTGTGTTTCAGTTCATAAGACAAAGTGAGGAGAAATAGAATTCAGAAGTTGCTTAGGAGGAAGCTTTTCTGTTTATTGGGAGTCAGTATTATACATTCACAAATTTAAAATCTGCATTATGTCGCAGCAATATGTTAATGCTGAGTTCATAAGATTAATCAGGCCACATGCTGTCCTGTGGCTTCACTAATAAAGTTCTCAGTAACATCAGCGTTTTCTTTCTCAGGCCACACACAAAAAGCCTTACAGAGTGGTGTGTTAGCAGTCCTAACAGGCAAATGTTCAGGCACAATATAAGATGAAGTTTAGCTTTTCTGTTCTGGTTGGTGAACAAGGTAATGTCCTCTAACTGTATGATAGGAAAAAGAGCTGAGGCATTTGGCTGCCAAACACATTCTCATTAGAACTCCACATGGGGCTTCAGCAAATCACAGGAAGCTTGTTCCAAGAATTCCAGCCTCTATGAAAGGACTGAGGAGCCTGGGAGAAAAAAGATTCAGTGTCCAATAGATGGAAACTGTCATCCTTGCTCTTTACCCATATTTTCCTAAGTGTGCACTCTGCTTCTGAAATTATTAGTGACTGGATATCTGCTGATAGATCCACCTGGGTTAGATTGTGAACTAGAAAGATCTGTGCCTTCATTTCACTAGACTAAAATTTCACCATTGATGGTCAGAGATGAATCATAACTTTAAACTGAAGTTGTGTCTTTTTTTTATGAAAGGCATGACTTCATATTTATAAAAAAATAACTCTGAGGAAGGCCTACTATGCAGAGTAAAGCAGAGGGTTGTGTCTGCCCCTACAAGTGGTGAGCTTAGAGTTTTCCCTCTTGTTCTGTGGTTACAACTGGTTAGATTGCTAGTGTCCTTGTAGGTGTGTGTATCTGGATATGCAGAAAATACTATAGCTGGGTGAGAAGCTGAAATCAACCCCTCAAAATGCCAGGTACAAGAAGGAATTTAATAAACATGACGTTTCCACATTTAACTGGGCTGGCTGGCCTGACTGATCCATATTATCAATTGGGCATCCAAATTTGTGTAGTGATAGTGGCAAGGGAAGATCCAGAGCACATCCCCCTACCCCAGTTACTTGGAGGAATAGTAGACAGTCCCCCGACTCCTTCAGCTGAAGAGAGGTTAGATCCCATCTTGCCCAGTTCCAGAGAGCTCATCTTCTCTTTTCCCCACCTGCTTACTCCTCTCCTTTGTTTTATGTAATAATGGTAACAACACTGAAATTCCTGGAATGCTGACATTGTTCTCAGGGTGGACTGCTTATGCCAGTATATGTCTTAACTTACTTGATCCTTACCACAACTGAGTAAGGGAGACACTTCTAACAGATTGGGTATTCCATATCTAAACATCCAGAAACTGAAGTGCTCCAAAATCTAAAATATTTTGTCTGCCATCCTGACACCACAAGTGAAAAATTCTACACCATGAAACTTTATATCATGTGCAAACTGTTTAAACATGTTGTATTAAAATTACCTTCCAGCTATCTGTATATGGTGTACATAAAACATAAATGGATTTCATTCAGACTTGAGTCCTGTCCCCCAAGATTCTTCTTTGGGTATGCAAATATTTCAAAATCCAAAAAATCCAAAATCCAAAATCCAAACCACTTGTGATGCCAAAGGATACTGAACCTGTATCATCCTTATGTTTCACCAGAGGAAACTGGTGGGGAGAGTTTAAGTAGTTTGCCCAAAGTCACAGAAGTAGGGAGTAAAGCTTTTCTAAGACTTAAAACCAGACAGTTTGACATTACTTATAAATTATATCCCACTTCACATATCACAGATATCTGTGAAGAAGAAGATGTAGGATAGCCTGAAGAGAAATGCAAAGGGCAGTGTTCTGTGTGCACCTGCCAGCAGTACTCTGATGATACGAGTAGGAGACTTCCAAGCAAGAGTACGACCAAGACTAGTGTGGTTCTGTAACAAAACATAGGTCAGGTTCTAGATGTTTTTCAGAATAACACACAGCATGGATTTCTCTTTTCCCCTACAGCTTAGTTGCTCAGGAATATTCATTCATTATTTTCATAAGTAATACATCACGGAGACAAGATTCATTGAAGTGAAAGTATTTCATTTCCAACTGTCCTACAGGGAAACAATGAGCCCAAATAAATAGTTCATGTTCCTCCTGGTGAGTGAGTAGTGATTGATGGTTTCATTTGTGCATTTTCCAACTGCAGAGATAATCAAAGTCTTCACTTTGTTCCCTCTGTGACCTGTGGTTCTCTTACCTGGGATCCATTCAGACTCTTGCCTCTGCATCATTGAATAATATTAAAAGAAGGAGTGCACTACATCCTAGTTGCCTGAATCCAAAACCTGATTCCAAACAAGCCAAAAATCCTACTATGTGTTGAATAATCTATGTGTATTATTTTGTCCCATGTGATAAATATTTCTGTTGATGACAAAAAGAGATTTGACAGCTGTTCCTCTATGCAAGGAATGACTGGTCTGCAGGCATATTCAGCAGACTTTTGACAGGGCAGAAGTTGGAGCCCCTGAATGGGGAGCTGAGTGTAGCTTAGCCTGGAGGGCAGCCCATGCTTTGTGTTCAAAAACATTAGCATGTGCAACCTATAAATTGTAATCTATCATTTTTTACTTTAACTTGTTATTTTCAAACAATTCCAAACTCACAAAAGATCACAAAAATAGTACAAAAACCCCATGCACATTTTACCTAGATTCTCCAGTTATTAAACAGTCACATTTGTTTGTGTATATGTGTGAGAAAATCACAAACACAATGCCTGTTTACTCATGAGTACTTCAGAAAATAATTCTTTAAAGGTAAAACACATTTATATAACCATAATACATAAATTACTATTTTAAATAATTCAGTAAGATACAATTCTGTTATTCTATTTAAGCAGTAAAATAAGATTTTTTTCTTCTGTTTTTTTTTCCCACTAATAATACTACAGCATGGAGATCAGAAAAATCCAGATTTAAGGAAAAATATAATCATTTATTTTTTTTACATACTGAGGACTCACTCTTTTTAAGGTGACTATTTCTTAAAATCTGTGAATGGCCCCAGTCATTGCTTGTCCTTTTAAAATTCATGTGTGAATATCACACCAAAATAAGTTTGTATTGCTGTTACTTTACTTCCCCCCTGATTAGCCTGCTCAAACTGCCAGAGCAAAGTACCACAGACTGGGCTCCTTAAACAGCAGAAATGAATCCCTCATCCTTCTGAAGCTGGAAGACTTATATTTGGGCACTGGCCAGTTCACTTCCTGTGAGGGTCCAGGCCCTCATTCTGGTTGCAGATGGCAATCTTCTCTCTGTGCCTTAACATGGTAGAGAGAGAGCTGTCACCTTCTTCTTCTAAGGACACCAGTCCTCTTGGATTAGGACCTACCCTACTGACATCATTGAACCTTGCTTATCTCCTAGAGGCCCCATCTCAAAATATAGCCACATTTGGCATAGGATGTCAACATGCGAGTTGAAAGGGACAATACTCAGCCTACCACACCCGCATTTTATTTTATGTAGCTGGGGAACACCCTCAAACATATGGTACTTCTTTCAATGTGTTTTGCTATTAAAAGGTGGTAATCTTTTGAATGAAACCTTAAACCAATTTCTTCTCCTTTACACATTTTACCCCATCCTGCTTTTCAGATATCCCTCCTCCCTACACACTTTAAACCAACACCACTGTGGGGAAAGTACTCTGAATATTCAACCACATATGTAAGTTTTACCCAAGTGGTTGGGTTTCCCAGCAAGGAACATCATGGGCCTGCTGTTGGGGTCTTCAGACTTGCAGAGCTTTGAGTCCCTCACACCAGATTGCCATTAGAAGATGTCATGCCACTGTTATTTTGAAGCCATAGAGTAGGACACCTAGACAAGCCAGAAGTCGGATCCCATTTTTTCAATACTTCCATGTCAGAGCCTCATACTCACGTGTTAAAATATGATATAAACCTGTTTTACACTAAGTTTTAAAAATGAGAAGAAACTGGCAGCATTCCCACTAAAAAATATCTAGCATGCTGCAGATATTTCATGAAAGTCATTTTTCATCTTATTTTCTTGTCTCTTAACAGCTTTTTATTTCTTCACAATCAAGCCCATCATCATATTAAGTGTGTTCCTCCTTAGCTCTGCCTCAGTTGCACTGGTCTCCCTCCTCCCAGGCAATTGCCTTATCTTCATAGAATAAACTTGAGACTCACACAGTCCAGCAGGCCTTCCTTCCCACTAGGAAGCCTCTAGCCTCCCAGGCTAATAATGAATTTGCACTTTAGTTTGCAAGTATAGAATATATGTGCTAGTTTACAGTGAATGAAGGTGAATATATATTTGTTTAGTTGTTGCTGGTTCAGATTATACTTGGGAAATGCAGAAGGGGGTCCCATCTGGTTCAGTTTTGTGGTACAGCTCCTAGGAGAACACCATTCTTAGACTTCGATGGCAACAGGATGTGACTCTTATCGTACTGTAACATCAGCAGAGCTCTTTGCTCTTTTAAACAACCAGAAGTCAGAAGAGCATGGTACTAACTACTGTGGAGTGAATTTCTGGGTATGCGTCACAGTCAAATAACAACTGGCTGTATTCTTCATAAAAAGGCGATGCCATGGGGGCTGGGATTGTGGCTCAGCAGTATTGCGCTTGCCTCGTATGCGTGGGGCCCTGGGTTCGATCTTCAGCACCACATACAAAGCAATAAAAAAATAAAGACATTGTGTCCATCTACAACTAAAAAAATATTTAAAAAAAAAAGGCAATGCCATGAAAAGAGGAAATGAAGAAAATTATGAGAAATGAAGGTCGTGGAGAGTAAAAGAACACAGAAACTAAATGATTTATTGATTGATTCTTGAGCAATAACAAAAAGAAGAAGGAAGAGAGGAAGGAAGGAAAAAGAAAAATTATGTTTGTGTCTATATATATGAGTGTATATGTATATTATATGATTATTTGTATGTATATTATAGAATATATATAATCAATAATACTGGGTCACATTGGAAGATTTCTATGTGCATATATATTGGATGATATTTTTGTATCAATGTTATATTTCTTGAGAATAATAATACTATAATTATAAAGAATTCCTTATTCTTAGATGATACATGCTAAAGTATTAGGGGAAAAATAATCATATCTTTGTCTTTGAAATGGCTTGGCAAAATAAGTGTTTATATGTATTTGTGTGTGTGTTATACACATATAGTAACATACCACATAAATAAGTTTAGATCAACAATGGATCACATATGTGACAGTGACTTCATAAGATTTAATGGAACTGAAAAACTCTTGGTGACATTGTAACCATCATGACGTCACAATATAATGTGTTACTCATGTGCAGGATGATGCTGCTGTAAATAAACTTACTGTGCCACAAGGCTGGTAAGAGTATAGCACATTCAGTTAGATACAATATGTAATACTTGATAAATGACTATGTCACTAGGTTACACATTTAGTATACCATGTTTATCAGTTTGTTTTTTAAAAAACTGACTATAGCCAAGTATAGTGGCACACACCTATAATCCTAGCTATTCAGGAGGTGGAGACAGGAGGATCACAAGTTCAAGGCCAGCCTGGGTAACTTAGTGAGATCCTGTTTCAAAATAAAAAATAAGAAGGGCTGCACATGTAACTCAGTCATAACACACTCCTGGGTTTAATCCCTACTACTGCAAAAAAAAAAAAAAATTGACTGTGAAACAATGTTCCCTGTTATGCTGGCAACAGTCTTGTATATCTCCTCTTTACTGCCTGTCTGGATTGCATCAAGAGGCTACATGGAGTGATTGACCAATACCACCTACGTGTGACTATACACTATGGTTTTCATACAAATAGAATCGCCATACATTGCATTTCTCAGACTGAGTCCCTGTCATTATTTCATGATAGTATATGCATATGTAGGGAGAAAGAAATATTTTTGCCATTCTTTATTTCTCCTAAGTCAGTAAAAGGTTTTGAAATTAGTTTTCCTACTGATAGTTTCCTATGCCTTCCTTTCCAACAGAAAAGTTTATATTATACTCCATCAGGAAAACTAAAGGGGAGTGGGCAGTGGGGTGGGGGACAAACTCCCTAAGTCCTTCCCTATCAAGGTGTGGGTGCAATATTCACTCCAGCATTGCTCCCCAGTATCCTCCACAGGCACTTGTTCTATATGTACTGAAATAAACCAAACCTCATGCTATCCAGAGGGTTTTCTCTGCTATTTCTTAGAAAAATAAACCCAAGAACTGTAAATCACTTGATGTTGAAGGATCTAAAAAAGATTTCCTGCTTTGGCAGTGAGTGGAATGAGATGGGGGAAGGCGAATTGCAGCTATTTACGTGTATCTCTGACTTCTTGCAGATTCATCAATAGTATCCCAGCGTCACCAACCTCTCTCCCCAACCTCTCTGATGTGACACTTTTTTTTTTTTTTTTTTTTTTTGATCACCACTTACCATACTTTGGGATGTATTTCATCCTCTTCTTGATATGTATGTTGAATTGTGTGGGAGGTGAACTGAGTCTTGATACCTTGAAGTAAAATGGGCCCCCGTTTTCTTTTGAAATCTCTAGTCATTTAGTAAAATGTTTCAGTTAGTTTTTTTTTAATTGAAATATACATAGAGGGAGGATTGATCTTGAAAGCACAATACTGTCTTAGAAAATACAAAACAATAAAAGGAAAAAAGATGAAAAGGGAAAAAATGAGGACTTTAACCTGATGTCGGTCAGAGCTTTGAGGAAGAACCCTGATTGAAAATGAAGGGAATGGCCCACAGCCTGGCAGCTGCCTCCACCAGGGGCACCAATAGCTATGAGAATGGAGGTTGTGTGCTAGCAAGGCCATTTTTCCTGTGCTTTGCTTCACTTAAGAGTTGTCAGAGCCGGGCGCAGTGGCTCAAGCCTGTAATCCCAGCACTTAGAGAGGCTGAGACAGGAGAATCGCGAGTTCAAAGCCAGCCTCAGCAATGGCGAGGTGCTAAGCAACTCAGTGAGACCCTGTCTCTACATAAAACACAAAATAGGGCTGGGAATGTGGCTCAGTGGTCGAGTACCCCTGAGTTCAATCCCCAATACCAAAAAAAAAAAAAAAAAGAGTTGTCAGAACTTCATTGAGACTTGATACAAAAAATGACTGCACTGAGAGCTCCTCTTCATAAGTAATCCTCACATGGTGACAAAAAAAAATACTGTTACACTAATACATGCCAGCATAAAATGAAAATTTTTGGAGGATTTACATCTTTGTGTGTTTTTTGTAGTATATGGGATTTGTGATTCTTCCGGTCAGAGTGTGGAAAGAGTTTAGGTTATCGGCATGTGCAATGTTCTATTTTTTTATGTGCATTTGCAAACATAAAATGGCATCTTATTGTTTAAATTCTGCTATATATCTAGATTTTCTTTATAGAGTCTCTCTTACACTTTAAGAGAAATATTGTGTGGCTAAATGATTTTAGTTTCTGTATTTGGCTGGACAATTAGCCATTCTGGCTGTAAGGACAAAATATAATCATCGTAAAAGTTAAGAATGTGACCTAAAGTTCAAAACTGAAATATTAGGCTATTTAGTTGGTAGGATGCTTTAAGAACTATTCCACTTAATATGCAAAGAAACAGTCATCTCTCACTGCTGTAAATTTTTTCTGACCATAGATGGAACATACAGCAAATTTAGCCATTTTGATACCCCACCCTAGAAAAGCCATTAAGCCACCTTGTGGGTCTCCAAGAAAACATCCCTATATTCTCTGTATGTATATATCACTTGAGGTTATGTTTATATGAATTCATTTTTTAAAATGTATATCAAACATGAGTCTCATTTCTATTACTAGCAATAAGCTGCCCTAAGCTCTTTGGGTTTGCTTTTTTGGTTTCTTTATTGTATGTTTAATTGGTCATGCAGTTTGTAACTTTCAATATTTTGGCATTTTAGAGCATAGCAATATGCTGAATTGCTGTGATCCATATATAGTTATATTTGGAATGATATGTTATGCTTGAGTTAGAAAAATAATTTGACACATCCACTACCAATAACACATGTTCAGTGCATATCATGTCTGCCAAAAATATTTCCATTTACACACTGCTAGCTTCATACATAATTACTTACTTGTTCATCTCAGGACATAATGTCAGTGTATACTCTGTCATATGATATAATCTCATCTAGATGCATAATGAAGTGCTATTATCTAAGAGTTATTTATATTTATTAGCATTTTCATTCTTAGAGAAAATGTTTTTCATTGAAGGAAACACTACAAACAGTTTTTAAAGTCAATATTAATTTTCTGGCATATGGTGTATTTGGAGTGCCCAGTGATTGCTTGGAAGCTTTGTGCTAGGCTTGTGAAGTATCAGAAATAGTTTCTTAGTTCATGGATCTTATATATGATGAAATGTATTGAAAATGTATTGAAAAGACAGGATGAGGTGATAATTGCATTGGAGTTTAGAGAAGAGTGAATTTATGGTGGATCGAAAGAGGATGAATGTGAGGGAACTGAGACTTGAAGGATGAGCAAGAATAAGTTGTTGTAGTGGAAGCAGAAAGCAAACACAGACTGGAATGAATGGAGAAAGGGGGCAAGGGCACAAAATGGCAAATGCAGGCTGATCAATTATAATAAGTAACAACTGGCTAACATTCTTAATTTCACTCATTCAAATCCATGAATGGTGCACAGGGATTTAAATAGAAAAATGGGCAAAGAACATGAGCAGTCAATTTATAGAATAGGAAATGCAAATGACCAACATATGTGTTTAAAGCTGTTTAACTCCATAATATAAGCAATGAGATGCAAATTTTAAAAGTAAAATACTGTTTATTTTTTCATAACAAATTGACAAGTACTTTTAAAAGCCAGTCAGGGTACAGTGAAAAAGACATCTTTATATATTTTCTGGTGACAGTAGAAGTTGGTATACAGTCTGGGGGGAAAACAATTTATAGTGTGCATGATTACTTTTTAAAATATTCATAGCAATTTATCAATAATACAAATTAGAATTTTTCTAAGGGAATTTTTAGTGACAGTAAAGATTTATAGATAAGCTTGATTGCCACAGAATTATATGACAGTGAAAAATTTAGATGCTAAATAATTACTAAAAATGTGACATGAATAAATGACGGTACTTTGATTTTGTTTAGTCATTTGATTAAGTATTAGTAATTAAACCCTAAGTTTTCAGACAAATCTTAATGACATGGAAAGAACATAAAATAATTGGTACACTCAAGTCCAAATTTTGTTTAAAATAAATATGTATACAAAATACTGGCTAAAGGTATTCTAAAGTGTTAGCAAGTATTATTCTGAGAGGTAAAATCATGGGTGGCTTGTATTTTCTTTGATCTCTAATTTTAGTACATTTTTATACAATGAAAATGAGTTGTTCTTAGAAGAAATATATTAACATTTTGTTTATTCTAAAAGTTTACTGAGACAGAACAAATAAGTAAAGTCTCAAAGAGAGGCTTTTATATGTCAATAAATGTGAATGTTATACCTAGACTGGCCAATGAAATGAAGTTGCTGAATTAAAATGTTGTGTGTCTGTGTCTGTATGCATGTGCACATGCATATGTTGGTATGTCATAGAGCTATGAAAATTATTTAACTGAGAAAAATGCATTTTATCAACAAATTTTCAGAAATTAAATATTATATATTTTTAAAAAACCATCCTCTGATTGTCTATAGTAAAAGAAATAGGATCTCCCAAGTTCAAGAAAATGAGCAAAACATTTAGAATCTAGGAGACCAAACAATGATAGGAACAGTCAACAGCAATAATGCGATAAGCTGAGGTCTGTTCATATCTCAGTTGGTCTAGTCCCAGGGTATGTACTGATGAAAACACTTCATCCAGCATACAATACTTCTCAGTGCAAATGAGTTATTTAAAACCTACAATAAACATTTTTACTTTGAGTAGTGCATATGTAAAATGCTGAATATGTATTTTTTCATTCCTTTAACAAATACCAAGTGAGTAGCTCTTATAAGCCAGGCCATATACTTCTGGAGAACAAAATTAATAAAATTTCTTCTTTTGTAGAGCTTGTTTTCTAATGGGAGGAGATAAATGACAAATAAATCAAGTATTATAGAGGAAAATAAGATAGGAAGGTGGCTAGGGAGTGGGGAAGAAATTAGACTTGTAGATAGAGTGGCCAGAGAAGGCCTTACTTTTGAGGACATCATTTAAGGGGGATAAAAAAGCCTATAGTATGGGAGGAAATCTTTTCCCCCTATACCTCAACTAGAGCATTAATCTCCAGGATATATAAAGTTCAAAAAATTAACACCAAACTAATAATAATAATAACAACAAAAACCCAATCAATAAACAGGCAAAGGAACTGAACAGGCACTTCACAGAAGAAGAAATACAATAAGTCAACAAATATATGAAAAAATGTTCAACATCTCTAGCAATTATAGAAATGCAAATTAAAACTGCTCTGAAATTTCATCTCACTCTAATCAGAATGGCAATTTTCAAGAATACAAGCAACAATAAATTTTGACAAGGATGTGGAGGAAAAGGTACACTGATACATTGCTGATGGGACTACCAATTGGTACAGCCACTCTGGAAAGCAATATGGAGATTCCTCAAAAAACTAGGAATGGAACACCATTTGACCCGGTTATACCACACCTCACTTTACATCCAAAGGAGTTAAAATCAGCATACTACAGTGATGCAGTCACATCAATGTTTGTATCAGCTCAATTCAAACTAGCTAAGCTATGGAACCAACCTAGGTGCCTTTCAACAGATGAATGGATAAAGAAAATGTGGTATATATACAATGGAATATTACTCAGCCATTAAAGAGAATGACTTTATGACATTTGCCAGTAAATGGAAGGATCTGGAGACTATCATATTAAGTGAAATAAGCCAATCTCCAAAAGCCAAAAGTTGAATGGCCTCTCTGATATGTGGATGCTAACACACAACAGGGAGGTGGGATGGAAAATAGAAGCCCCATGGATTAGACAAAGGGGAATGAGGGAAAGAGGGAATAGAAATAGGTAAGACAGTAGAATAAATCAGACATAACTTACATATGTTCTTATGAGTATTACATGAATGAAACACCACATCATGTACAACCATGAGAATGGGATCCTAATTAGAATAAGTTATATTTCATGTATGTATAGTGTGTCAAAATATACTGTACTGTCATGTATATGTATAAAAACCAAATTTTTTTTAAAGAAATAAGCCCTAAAGATAAGGGAAAAGAGATTACAGACAAAGGGAGCAGCAAGCAGAGAGCTTGCAGAGGGAAGTGGAAAGAGCCACTGTGACTGAGCAGAATGAGCAAGGGACAGAGTTCTGGAAGTGCACAGGAGCTAATGGGAAAGCTGGTGAGATCAGACAGGGCAAAATAGCTATTGTAGGGACTTCAGCTTTTCTCCTGAGTGAAGTAGACACCCACTGGAAGATTCTGAGAAACAGAATGACATCATCTGATTTCTATTTTAGAGCAGAAGAATTTCCTGTACTTGTCTCAAATTCCTTTTCAAAGACTAAACATGGCTTCTGTGTTAAGAGTACATTATAAGGTGACTAGTAAGGAGATGGTTACAATACAGGTAAGAGATAGCAATGACAGTTGGTCCTGAGTGGTAGCATGAGTGACACATGGTCAGAGGTCAACTGTATGTTGAAGGCTGGGACCAGCAAGATTTGCTTATAGATTGGAATGTGAGAGAAAGTGAAGAATCAAAGATATCAAACTGGACTGGAGTTGTAGCTTAGTGGTAGAGCAATTGTCTAGCATGTGTGACACACTGGGTTCAATTCTCAGCACCACATATAGATAAATAAACAAAATAAAGGCCCATCAACAACTAAAAAAAACTTTAAAAAAAAGATATCAAACTTTTTAGCCTTAATAACTACAAGCACAGAATGGCCATTTTCTGAGAAGACTATAGAAAAAGGAGATCAGGAGAAGAGAAAGGAGACATTAAGAATTAGGAATTTGAGAATCATAAATCTGAAATCTCTGCTTGACATCTGTAATGGATTTAACTGTGTTCTGCAAAAAAGATGTTAATGTCCTAACCCCTACAATCTTAGAATGTGACCTTATTTGAAAATAGGATCTTTGGGAAAGAAATCAATTTAAAATGAGGCCATGGGGGTGGACCCTAATACAATATGACTGATAACCTATACAAAGGAGAAATTGGGCTCAGACACGTAGGAAAGAGGATGTGAAGATGTACAGAAGAGAAGCAGCATGAAGTGGAGACAGAGACTGGAGTGATACTACATCAAGCCAGGGAACATCTGGGGCATCAACAGCTAGAAGAGACAAGGAAGGATCTTTCCTCTACAGATTTCAGAGGGAATATGGTCCTGTCAACATTGGGATTTGGGACTTCAAGTCTCCAGATCTGGAAGATAATATATTTCTGCTATTCTAAGCCACCCAACTTGCGGTTCTTTGTTACAGCAACCATAGGAAACCAATACAATAGGCAAGTGAAGTAGGTGAATTGATGGTTGGATATGAAACTGTGGAGTTCAGATTGGGACTAGAGAAACAAAGTTTGGAGTTTTTAATATATGAAATTTGAAACAATGGAAATGAATGAGATTACAACAGAAGTGTAAAGGAATTGAACCCTGGGGAGACCATAACGTTAAAGAGTAAAGGTGGTGGAATATGATGGTCATCATAGCCCCAACTTTATGTATGACTGAATATATGTTGTGATTGTATACAACTTACAACTAGAGAATTGATATGTTATCCTCTATCTATATACAATGAATCAAATTGCACTCTGTTACCATGTAAGCCTAAATAGAACAAAAAATAAATTAAATATGAAAAAAAAAAGGTTTAGAAGACAAAGCAAAGAAAACTGGAGGCATTGCTGGTGGTATAGGGAAAAAACAAGGAAGGACAGTTCCCAAGTAATCAAAGTATCTTAGGAGAAAGGTATTTACATTTTGACTTAAAGTTGCTGATAGGTTATAAAAGATGAGGACTAAAAAATGACTATTAGATTTGGTAGGTCATAAAAAGTCCTAATTCATGGTTTCTCATAGAATCAAAATCCTGATTAGAATGAGTTCAAAAGAAATTTGGAGAAGAATTTGAATCAGTAGGTACAAGAATTCTTCAAAACAGGGCTAGGGCGTGGCTCAGTGGTTGAGGGCTTGCCTAGCGAGCTTGAGGCACTGGGTTCGATTCTCAGCACCACATATAAACAAATAAAATGGAGGTCCATTGACAACTAAAAAATATTTAAAAAAAAAGAATTCTTCAAAAGATTTTTGCCACTAAAAGAGACAGAGGAAGGGATACAGTCTGAGGGGCACATAGAGTACAGACAGAGTGAAGAACAGAGGAATATTGGGATCTGGGATTAGAGAGACTTGCTAGGGTGGTCTCCTGGAGTAGTAGGAAGGGACAGGATGTGGTGCCCAGACAGTCCTCCGGCTCCATCTCATACATTGGAACAGAATGAAAGGTATGCTTATGCTTATGGGGTAAGCTTGTGTAGATCTCTTCTGATTGCCTCAGTTTCCTCAGTGAAGTGAGAAGTTCATCAATAGAGAATGAGAAGGTGAAACAGGAGATGTGAGGAGGGAAGCAGGGGTGTGAAATTGCACTGTAGCAGAGACACAAGACGAATGGCCCAAGGAAAGTCTGTGGGTCTGGGGCTTGCTGAAGGTTAGAGGCCATGCACTCATCATCATGGCTGCTTGGAGCTCCCTAGACAAGCTCACCAGTAGGAGGGTGGCCAGAGAGGGGAGTGGGCTCTGGGCAGGCCTAAGACATGGTGTTGTGGAGAAGCTAAGGGAACAAGGGTTCTGTGGAAGAGTGTTTGTCATAACTGGCCCTGGGATGTGAGCTGAGCAAGGAGAACGGTGAAGACAAGGGAGATATAAAGACCTTTTCTGAATGAATGGGCAAAGATTAAAAAGAAAAGGGGAAAGAAATCATCATCTCAAGCAATTTATAGTTAGTGCAGAAAAGAGCCTTATGAACAAAGCAGTCAGACCTGCAAAAAGGAGCAGCACCTACCCCTGGGGGAGGATTCAGAATAGTTTCAGAGAGAAAGTCTTAAAGAAGGAATGGAAATTGGGAAGATGAGCTTAGGAAGGGAAGATAGGAGGGGAGAACGCCACATGCAAAAGCAAACCTGGAGATGACAGTGAAGGTGTGGTCAGCTGTGGGTGCACTTGTGAGCAGACCTGGAAAGTATCCCCATCGCCATCTAGGATTATTCATAGTAATTGTCATTTTTATTTACACATTTAATACTTCCTCAATCTATGTATATAATTATGCACACAAATTATATAACAAATTATATGTTTGTATATGTAAAAATCTTTATAAAATACATATTAAAATTTGTTAACTGATGTGTGCATTTTTAAATATAGAACAAAAGCACATTTTTTCTCTTCTCCCTCTGCCTGCTTCCATTCCAGCTCCCTTCTTTCGACAGTCTGAACATCTCCCTGGTCACTTTTAGGTCAATCTCTCACCTTTTGACCTTTGTGCTATTTTGTCTGCAAGTATTTCAGCAGGCCAACTTGAAAATATGAAACTCATACTTTTGCGTGTTTAATTTGTGTCTGTGGAAAATATATAGCACTATGAAGAATGGTATGATGAGCTTCATATGACTTGGCTGTGGGTTACAAATATTTCAACATGGGGTTTAGAGTTTATTGTTTGTCATGGATGTTGTATCACAAAGATAAGAGAGGTTACCTATGTTGAGTGTATTCTGCAAGGATAATTCTTATACAGAGATTTTTCTTAAGTGCTTAAGCAGCAGTGTCATGACTTAATATGATAAGACTTCAGAATCATGCAGCTCAACAGGCTTCAGAATTTTACTGATACAAGAGGAAGTGTTCCGGACCTGTGATGTCCTTCCTACAATGCTATAAAAACTGATAACCAAGACAGTAAGGGAGACTGGACACAATCAATGCCATGTCAACTAATTATGACCCTAAAGAAATCCCACTTATCCAAAGCCCTATGAACCAGAGAAGATTTTTATTGGAAAAGGTTTCTGAACACACCTCCCCGGGGCAGAACCTTATTTAGGAGCGACAAAGAGAACTGGTGCATTCTTAGGATACCTTCTCCAATAGTGGCATGTTTGCAGCAGTTATTTAAAAGAATTTGTCATATAACAATGGTAAGTGATATGATAAAAAAAATTAGAGAAATCACTGTGAGAAAGAAGGTTGTCAGTGTGACCTCTAGCTCTTGATTTATTCAACTGATACCTGCCTGTGTAGGGGCTAGGGCTATCATAGTGAGTGAACTAGATGGGTAGACTTCCATTCTAGTGAAGGCAAACAACCTAAAAGAAATGAATATATAAAAGGAAGGTGAGATAGTAGGGTGTGATATGCAGAAAATTAAAGAGGGGTGATTGATGGTTACTTTTGGCCAGGTAACCTGGGAAACAATGGGGTTTAAACAAGATCTCAGTGATTAGAAGGGACTCGCTCATGAAGCTGAAGAGAACAGTAAAGAAGTACAAAGAACGGAATAAACTTATTGTGATTAAGAAAAAACAAAGCCAGTGTACCTTGAGCATGGGAGATGAGCAGAGGAGCAGTAGGGATAGGTTCCAAAGGGTTAGATCACAGGGCTTCATAAGTGAAGAATTTGTGCTTCATTCTAGGTAGGGTAGAACTACTAAAGTTCTGCCAACAGGAGAGCAGCT
Source organism: Geosciurus inauris (assembly GCA_004024805.1). Lineage (NCBI taxonomy): Eukaryota > Metazoa > Chordata > Mammalia > Rodentia > Sciuridae > Geosciurus > Geosciurus inauris. The sequence continues at coordinate 76,083 of PVHX01006006.1, forward strand.
CCAAATGGTTTATATTCCTCAATGATTCTCTTGAATTTGTGGACAGGATATGCAGCAAGTATAACCAAAAAAATCATAAATAAAGTTAAAATATAAGTAAAGACAGTTCTTATTTGGGGATAAGATAGATTTATGTATTGAGAGACAGGTTCAGTTAGAACTCAAACAAGTGTCCAGACAAGAGGGAAGGAGAACTGGCGTTTATAGGGGGAAAGCAGGAGTGTGTGCTGAGATGAAGTAACTTGAATGTTTGACTGACCCTGTTGGTTACACAAGTTGTTTTGAGCAGTTTTAGATTGGGGCATGTTCATATGGTAACTATACATGGTTGGTGGCTGGGGGCTCTTCCAGGGGAATTACCAGGAAGCGGTTAGTCTCTTGGAGAAATCAGGATGTCTGCAGAAGTCCCAGGGTTGGAAATGGTCATAATGGGATCTTCTAAGTTCATTTTTCCCAAACACTATCCTTTATCTAGAAGGTAAAGATTGAGGAACTGTGTCCTTGAGGTAAACTGCAGCCTGTCAAATGTAATTTCTGAAGCTCACAGAGAACTTTTGCTTTCTTGACCAAATTGCTGCCATCTTAATATTTTATTTCCACAAGAGGAAGGTAGCTTCTGGTGGTAAGGCTGTTGCAGTTAATTACACCAGTTGGTAGGGGGCAACAGGAGCTTGGGCTATGCTGGTGGTGGTGGAGATGGAACAGAGTAGGGGATTCAGGGTTGTTTGGAATAGATCCGAACTTTATGGTTGACTTCAGTGTACCATGTGGTGCAAAAAAAAGGACTGGAACCAGGTGCTTCCTCCCACATAAAGCAATGCAGAAAGCTCTGCCTGTGTAACTCCAGGTATAAACCTGGCTGTGTCACTGCCTAGGTGAGGTATTAGAGTCACTTTGGGACCTGATTGCAATTATATTTCCCTTTAAGAATCTGAATGCTCCAAGAGGTATTCTATTCTACTTTGAGTTAACAATCATTGCGATTATACCTGTTTTGGCTAAGTTTCCAGGCAGCAGGAGGAAAAAAAAAAAAAAGGCATTACACACCTTCTGAGGGTTGGTGCCCCCGTTGTGCCCTGAAAAGACAAGCCTTAATTATTGTAGGGCCATGGTCAATGTGAAATTTTAGGACAAGCAGATCCATGTTCCCCTTAAATTCTTTACCTTAAAATAGTTACATCTCCATTCCACAACATAGCAAGGATGAAAATCCATATACACAGCCCATCAATTGCCTATCTTTAAATAGTTTTTGAAATATTTAAAATAGTATATTACAAAAATTTCCATTGTGGTAAGAAATAATATGTCATACTTTTTATTTACCATCTTTTGCTTGGTAGAAACTTTTCAAGATCTTCCATTCCCAAAATTTGAGAGTCATTTTCCCATATATCTTACATGGTAGACAATTGTTCAAAGTGTTTCTGGGCTCTTTGTTTTTGTTGTTGTTTTTCACTAAAGCCTCAAATCTCTTATTTGGTTCCTCTTTTCCAAAATTTGTTGTTGTTGTTATTGTTTAATTTCTTTATTGGTTCATTTTAATCATACATACTACTGATATTCATGGTTATATATTTATACATGCATACAGTGTAATTTGGAAATTCTCAGTTTTTAAAATACCAGATACATTTTTGATTTAAGTGTTTTTCTAACTGGTTTGAAAACCACCTCCATGGCATATGTGACCTATTATTTCCAGGGTGTGTGTCTTAGCATTTTATGGGAAATTACAGACATTTCATAGAAATGGATGATTTGTTTGGCAAAGATTTTCATAGTAAATGCTGTTAACCAATATACTTTTAATGCCCATCAAGAGTGATCCAGTGACTCCTCCAATGGATCAGAGATGGAATGCTAGGGGAATACAAGATTGTCCCTTCTGGAGAATCTGTCATAAGGGTTCTTGCTCACACACTGGATGAAAAGAAACAGCTGTATTTCCCCCCAGAACTGTGTTGCTTTTGGAAACAGTGTGGTATAATGTTTGACTCTTTGTCCATGTTTAAACTTTCTGCTGTAAAAATACATATCTCTTTCATTTAATACCATGGCAAAGTTAATAATATTTACACATACTCTCTTCGATGTTGCGAGACGGTTAATATAAGTTGGAACACATCGGCTTGTCGTTTTCTAATGTGAATCAGTTTATCTTTGGTTTAGCTGAAATTGCTGCACAGTACACTTCCTCCTGGGATCTGCATGCAAAATAACTGAAGCACATTGAAGTTGGCAGTGACTAATGAAGTCTTGGGCAGAAGTCCACAAGTCAGTGGGTTTTTCCATATTGGGAGAAAGAGGAGGAACCAGAGCCTCTTTTGAGATCCAGGCATTTCTTCTTCTGCACTGGGGTAGGGGGACTTAAACACAAATGTTCCACCTATATTCTTTCCAAAGACATCAAGTTTATAGAATACAAATTTGTTACATTACTGATATTCCCAGCCAGCTTCCTTGTTTAATGAGCCATTTGAGTTGCCTAAAGTTATTCTGCATAACAATAATTTTAATCAGTCACATAAAATTTATGAAGCCAGGTGAAAATTAACATGAATTAGAATCGTGATACTGTTTATTTGATAACTCCTTCTGTAAGCGGACCTCCTTGTTCCACCTGTAGTACCCTGGGAAGGGCTACCTGACACTAAATAGCCTTTCTCTTCACTGAGTCTTAATGTACGCTAGTGTGGCTTCACTTTGTGGTCAGTATTCATATATTTCTATGTATCACTTATATATCTACAACTTTACGTCAGGAAATACCAGAGTAATTTCTTTGTTTCTCTCTTGATATGTTGTATTTTATCACCTATTTTTGTAACCTTTATAAAGGTTTCGGGGATCTGTAGTATCACATGGCACTTAATGCATTATGCATACATGGTTTGTTTGCTGCATCTTGAAATATGTTTTGAAAGAAATTGGTGTGCTCTTCTCTCTGTCCTCAGTTTGGCACTCTCAGCCCGTGCCCACACAGAGAGCAGCAAGATTTGTGTTTTCCACCTCATTAAACTGACAGCAGAAATTAGTTTGTGGTATTAAAAACTAAAAAGTTAAATTACAGCTACACGTGTCCGTTATGCAATGAGGCATGTGGAAGATGTTTGATTTTAATGTTTGCTATAATGTAGAATTTAAATTACAATGTTTGTCAAATCTCTAATCTTTGTTACAGAGCGGAATATTAATTACGCTTTTAACTATGAGAGGTAAATAAAATGAGCATCCACTGCAAGCCCAGGGGTAAATTGCAGATTACTGACAACGTGACATAATGCTCTAAATGTCAGTTTTGTCAAACAAATTTAGAGGAACGGTTAAACTATTAGTTTCCTGTTGTTCCAGGGCCTTTCTTGCAGCAAGCGACTGTTTTGAGCAGCAGGGACACTGTGCCTTATGGAAGACTAAGAGAGTTAAATTGAATAAGCAAGATGGATGAGGAGACAAGGCTGCAGACTCGCTCAATTAGTTTATAACTGTCTACTAACTTCTGTCCGTGGTTTTGAATAAGCAGCAGATTAACTCTTGCACTTCTGTGGGGAAAATGGGGAGCCTTGGGAAAGGGGCAGTGTGGTGTTCGGTGGAATGAAAAATACTCTGCTTCTCATTTTTCTCTGTCTTCCACTTTGCTGGGTCTGTGTGTGAAGCTTTGGTGATGGTTGAGGAACCTGTTCAGGTTTAAAGCAGAAGAATGAGGAGCAGCATACGCCTGGGTATTGTTCCTAGTGGTTCTTGCATGGCACAGTGCCTGCTGCTCTCCAAAGAATACGTCCAATTTCAGTTGCTGAGGCTTTGTCAGAACCTGTACTTGGGAAGAGTAGTGACTCTTGGTTTTTAGGACTCAAGATTTAAAATTGTTCCTAAATGGGGGCTGGGATTGTGGCTCATCGGTAGAGCGCTTGCCTCACATGCATGAGGCCCTGGGTTCAATCCTCAGCACCACATACAAAGCAATAAAATAAAGACATTGTGTCCATCTACAACTAAGAAAAAATTTAAAAAAAGAATTGTTCCTAAATGATCATAGTCAGGGTTTCCTCCCTGTGAGAACTGATGGCATGGAAGGGCCCTGATGGAGTTCTTGCTTCACATGACATGACACAGGCTCACAACAAGTAGAAGTCACTCCTGCTTCCATGAAAGATCGTTCTTATTCTCAGCATTTATACAAGTTCTGATCTGCTGTTGCTCACCTTGTGAAGCACCAAGGAAGCGTGACAGAGTATGACCAGTTGATGATTACCAGGAAGAACATTCAGTATGAACTCACTAAAGAAACATAGTGAGAATTAAAGGGGATGGAAGGACATAAAAGATTAGAGAGGGAATGAAAAATAAGTGCAGGAAAATGCAGAAACTGTGAATGATGATGTCAGAGACTTTACTGTCTTACTAGTTCTGAGATTAATGTCCTTAAATTGTACATGAACATGCAGACATGAAGTGATGCCAGCCATTCATCGGAATTCCTTTATGTATCTCAGAGCAGTTATAAGATACTCCTGCTTTTGAACACATACACAAAAGCTCACAAAGGGAATCTTTTTTTGTTTGTTTCTTTTGGTACCAGGGATTGAACTCAGGGACACTAGACCACTGAGCCACATCCTCAGCCCTAATCTTTTGCTATTTTGAAAAGACTAAGAAATTTAGGTTTGATCTTCCAATTGGCAGGTTGGAACCTTCCTCATGTGGACCTATTCATTTAGAAACAGTTGTCAAGAGAGAATCAAGAAAAAAATAATATACGTAGTAGATGGGCCCCCTAAATGAGCATTACTATCTTTCTAGTTCAGAAAGCTATAGTTACTCCTGAATAAGGCTCCTTTGAGGAAAAGAGCCAAGTCTTGTTCTAACTGTTAAATGTCTGTTTTGACATCTGTGTCTATAATTGCTGGTTCACTTTTTAATTAGGGTGTTTCCTTTGATCATCCCTTGAATTACCTATCCCAAGATCATTAATTTGTTCATTGTCTAATGTTTCTCTGGACTAAATGTAAGCGTTTCTGTGCTTATAGATGTTATTAAACACTACATTTCTTTTATAATCATCTATGAGAACCATCAGAGTGAGGGCAGTTCATTCCTTCATTAGCCCACCAGACGAAGCCCCCAGGAGGTAAGATCCCAAAGAGCAAAGTGAGAATAAGCAGGTGGAATAAGAGTCCAGTGATTGCCCTTTCAAAACAAGGCATTTGGCATATCTCAAACTTGGAATCTTATTCTGCTTTTCCTTCACTGAGCTAATTTCAGATATTATCAAGTATTTATTTTGCAAACTACAATTGGAGGAGTTCTCTGTGAAGAGTAGGCTAGGAGTGGACATGAGGAAAAGTTTATCCCAATTATAGCCCAGAGTTTATTCATTCATTTTTGTCTGTTTCCTGGCACTGTACACATCCTGTAGCATAGCATGCTTTCTCGTTGCTATGGTTGTTGCTGGAGTCATTTTCACTCACCTATCTGTCCTAGGTTGTAAGCTTCTCAGGGGTGAGGGCTGGCATCTCTCGCCCTGTATCCCAAGCACTTGGTGCAGTGCTAGGTTCTTGGGGGTTGCTTTTGGAAAAATGACAATACTGGAATGAACAAATGTTGGTAAAAAAAGGAAAGGACATGTTTAGTGGATATCCAGATACCTAAGAAACAAAAGCAATGTTGTTTCAAATGATATTAAGCTATTACACACGTTTTCCATAACATCTTTCTTTCTATTGAGCCCCTATCAAATATCTATGCTTTGCCTGTATCCCATTAATTCTCATAATCACAAAGTAGATTATATGTTCTCCACATTGTTCATATGAGAAAACCAAGTCTTAAAAAGTTTCAGTGTCTTTTATGCAGAAAGCTAGAACTAGCCAACTATGGAGAAGGGTCTCCTGTGGTTCTGCTATTTGCTCAGTGAAAGAAGTTTTCATCTGAGAAGGGAAAAGAAGGTGCTAAGAGAGGCTGGAGGATGTAAGAGAAAATGAAATATTAGTGATATTATTCTCCTGCTCAATTGACTTTCAAGAATAATATGCAAACATCTAAGCTTCACTGCCAAGGTCTGCCACAAAATGACCCCAGAGTTTCACTGTAGGCAGCTCACACCTTATTTGTTTTCTAAAAAAGTAGTTGGCTAATTATGAATGTAATATAAAGGTATATGATAGTAATTTTAAGAGTCAGTTTTTTTACCTTGTCAAAATGAAATATGAAGGAGGCCTCCAGTCAATAACCTAGAATTGGATAGTTTAGCAAAAGGTTTTCAACTCTCTTAGTATAAATCAGTCTCATATATTTCAGGTATTTTTCAAAGAACTCTCATCATAACATCATAAGCAGAATGAAAAGCTGAGCATTCTCCTTGTCATGCTGGGCAGACAGACCCTTCTACAGCACAACATCCCTTTGCCTAGCCACCAGTGCATTCCAGAATTCAATTACAGAAAAAAAAAATTGCATCTGACTGAAGATGACTTGGGCTCATTTTTGCTATACTGTCCCCATAGGAGTCTTCCTGGTCAAACTGCTAAAACAACACTTCACTCCATCCAGGGCTTATGACTTATATCGAATGCCACTATATGTCTTCTGTTGTGTCATTTAACCATGGGAAGGGCAGGCATCTTAGCAAAGCCATTAAGTCTCTACTTGATATATATATAGTACATGCAAAGAGAGCTTTCAGATTCCTTCTACCTAGCATTTGTTCTCTTTTTACTCTGATATGAGTAAAGAGCGCCATCACATGACACAGAATAGGTCATTATGTTTGAATTCCTTGGGTTGGGGACAGGGATGGCTTTGTCTTTGTATCAGAAATCAAAGTGCAGTACCTGCTGGGTACACACATCCCCTGAACGTTGCCAGCACTGTTTGCCAGACAGCTCCCAGATAAGCAGATGGCTTTTTAATGATGAAACCTAATTTTTCTAAAATGCTAATGAGTTAGAGAAAGATAATTTGAAATTCTGCCATACATCGCAGGAAATGTCTTTTGTGTCTGTATCATTTGCTCCTGAGAATCATGTCACTATCCACTAGGTGAGCTCAGTTTCTCTCTTTTACATAAATCATGTGATCACACCAAAAGGGGAAAGATAGTCAATGAGGAAAAGGAGAATCCCCATTCAGGATGAAACAAAAGTAAATTTATATTAATATATTTAAAAATCAGCCTTACAGCTGCCTTTTGAGCTATGCATTTCAAACATCTCCTCAGTGGCTTCATGTGGCATGAATCTCAACTCTTTTGTCTATGAATTTTCACAGAAACTCAGAAAATTCAGATTGCCCATTTAAAAGTTGTTTCTTAACCATGAGCTTCTCAAATCTGGGATGCTAGAAAAAAATAATGAAAATAATGGAGACCTGTATTTCTCTTTGGATTCATGCCTAATGTATTTGTGACTCAGGGCAAGTCACCTAACCTTTCATGTATGGTTTCATGTTTGTAAATGTGCAATTCACAAAATGTGCAACAGTATGGCCCATCCTTGGCCTGGTTGTTGAAGAAACCATTCAAGTTATAGAATTCTACATTCTGATCTTGGCTGATAAGTTCTCATAATGTCATTTAACATGTACTCTAGTTATTTGTATTTCCAGTGAACTGGGGCTACAACTAGAGGCTTAATAAGATTCCAATTTTTTGTCTTGGTAGAAACTTCCATAGATGCTTTTTGGAACTTCCTATTACCTCGCATCAGGAAGCACATAATGCCAAGATCGATTAGTGGATTGTGGTTTTGCCAACCTCGTCTATCTATTATGAAGTTCCACATCAGCCTTTGACTTAATAGGTTTTTAAGCTACTGATGATGATTACCTAAATCCATTATTTTATTAGAGGTTTCAAACTGTTGATCTCAATTCTATCATCCATTCTGCATTTATTAAGTACCATTTGCTACTCAACTGTTTGGTCACCCTCAAATACAGTTCATACAGGATAAATGTTTGAAAATTTTTCCCTATGTTTACCAGTTTCATAATGAATCAGTGCTATAGGACTTCATAAGATTTCCAAGAGTGTCATTATGAATTCAGGGATTCTAATGTATGTGACATGTTTTCATATTTAATAGTAATTAGTGTTTGGATGTTTAGAGTATTGCTTCTTCAGCCAACAGGGGCCCCTTCAAACTGTTGTCTGTGTTCTGAATAACTGAATTTTTGAGAGGCTCCGAGACAACAGAATGTCCTTAATTCATCTTGTGTATTGTCTGTTCAGAACTGAAATTGCCCATTTCTCCAAGAAACCCTGGTTTCTTAAAGGAAAAAATGATGTTTAGAAACCACAATCTGACCATAAGAGGTGATCAATGAGCCTAGTTGGCCATTGCTTTTAGACCTACATTAGCCACTTCTACCATCTTTAACCCTTGTATCTGCTTAAGCATCTGTGTGTCTGGCATGCCAGCTTCTAAATTATCCCCTCCATCTGTTCAGCAGGAAGAGAAAGGCCATTGTATGAAGTGAAATCTAAGAAAGTGTCTTCATGCCCTCTGGGAATGGGAAGCCCTAAAATAGACAGAATTGGTAAATTTGAATACTTCAAAATTTAAAACTTTTGTACATGAAAAGACACTATCAACAAGGTTTAAAATAAGTAAATCCTAGAAGGAAATATTTCTAATATTCTGTTTCAAAGTACTAATGGCTAAATATAAAGAATATGTTTACAACAATAAGACACACACAATCCAATAGAAAAATGTATATAAAGTATAAATAGTAAACTATAGACTAACATTATATTTTGTAATAATATGCATGTATTCTATAAGTAACAATTGAAAAGTTGTTCAGCCACCCACATAATCAGGTATATGCAAATCAACAAATTATAAGATGCCATTTTTTTCACCATCACATTGTCAAGTGTTTTTGTGAGTGACAGCAGGTGTTAGTGAACGTGTAGGAAAACACAAACTCATCAATTCTGCTATCTTAGAACAATTTTGGTGATAGTTTGAAGCTTCATTTTAATTTTGGAAAAAATTATCCCTTCTTTTCTCCATCATTCTTATTCCGTCCCAACCCCCCACATACACACATAATTATGCAATTAGTGAATACCATGTGAAGGCCAAATTATGTACTTTTCACATTTTTATTAATAAATATGTACCTTTCACTATAGTGTATTGAAGTACTAAAAGAAATTTATTATGCTTTAAACTCTCTCTGTAATGAAGATAAAATTATAATTTCATAATCATAGAAGTAAAGATTTTTAAAGTGTGGCTTCATGTTTTTCTGGGTGGGGGAATGGTATTTTTCACAATCAACTAGCAATCACTTAGGATAAGTTAGCAAGAAAATGTGTGTCTGTGTTGGGAAGAGCTGTTGATACATAAATATACATTTTAGAAATGCCAGTTGATCATAGGAATGCCCAGAAGGGATAAAATTTCTAAAATTCTGAATATCCATGTTATGCCATTTCTGCTTTAACAAGTGTTACTACAAATAATGGCTTAAAGTAACAATTATAGTTCTGGAGGTCAGAATTCTGACACAGGTCTCACTGGGCTAAAATCAAGGTGTCAGCAGGGCTCTGTTCCTTTCTGGAAGCTGCAGGAGAGAATCCATTTCCTCGCCTTCTCTCACTTCTAGGAACCACCCATATTTCTTAGTATGAGGCCATTCCACATCTTCAGAGCCAGCAAGGGTGAGCTGAGAGCCTCACATCCTATTGCTCTGACTTATCACTATTGTTCCTCTTAAAATGTCATGCTGTGGTATCAGCTGGATAATTTAGGATGAACTCCTATCTTAAGCTTAGCTCATTGCTACCTCCATTCCAACTGCACCCCTTAATTCCATGTTGCCTTGTAACATAACATACAAGGCAAGCATAACATAACATAACCTGTTATTAGACAGGTTCCAAGATTAGGAGGTAGATCTTTTCAAGGAGCCATGCTGCCCAGTGAATGAAGTCTGACTCCACCACAAAAGCACATCCCTTCTTAAAGGGTTAAAGTTTGCACATCTACCAGTTATTAGGGCCCCTGAAGAAGCAGATTGTATTTGCTCCTAACGAGGAGCTGTGTTTTTAATTTGGAATATAGTGTTTAAAAACAGTTTCAACCTATCTGTTTATGAGATTCTTATATACTTAATCCTATACATCCAAAGTTTGCCTAGATTTTATAACAATGTCAGTGCTTAAATTAGGATCCAGAATATGCAATTTTACTGAATCCCCATTTGCCTACTGATACCGTGCCTTGCTCCAATTTTATGTGGCAGAGGCATTCCTAGTTTTTCTAGGAAGCTTAACAAACATCAAGAGCAAAATTGGAGTACCATTCCATTGTGCCATGCATTAAAAATCTCTCTTTTTTTCACTTGTATTTATAGTCTGATAGAGGATCAACAGTATACCAATTTAGTCTTACTTCAGAGTGACATTTTTGGAACCATTAAATTTCAAGATAATGTGCACACATGGAATTTAGCAGCATAAACTTACTGTGAGCAGGGACCTGCTATCACTAATGTCACTTTATTCTCATTTCTGCTCTACTGTGGATTATACCAGTTTCATATTTCTTGTGCCATCACTGATTCCAGTCCCTCTGGATTCATATTGCCCTGATGTGAGAAATAAAACTAAACAAAATATTACTAAGGATGACAGAAACTGCATCTATTATTTTTATGGCTGACTTTTTTTAGTGTTTAAAAATCTTCAACTGGTTTTGGAAATTACATTTTGGTGCTCACATGAGCTATGACTGACTCCCACATGGAAGATGTTTTTGTCAGGAGGGATCTATGTGCAGGTGGATCTGGGAGGGCAGACTGTATGTGCGTTTATAGGTCCCACTGTAGCATGTGATGGGAAGAGCCCAGAGCCAAACCCAGTCAAACTGTTATAGGTTAGGAACTCAGCCTCCTGGTACAGAGTCAGATATACACTAAGGTGAGGTGAGGCGATGCAGAGCAGCAAGGAAATGTTCCTGGGTATAAAAGATAACAGAGAGAAATAGGTAAGATACCCAGAAAGATGATGGGAGGTGAAAATGATAATGGAATGTATTTTGGGATTGACCCAAAGTTTTTGCTCCAAGGTTCTTATTACAAATAATGTTAAATTCAAGTTATAAAAGGTGTATGTGTTTGTGTTTAATTCATCTTCATCATTTCCCTGGTCCATTTTCTGCTGCTATAACAAAATACCATAATAAAAGAGGCAATTTATAAAGATAAGACATTTATTTCTCACATAAGTCCAAGGTGGTAGCACGAGGCAAGGGCCTTCTTGCTATAACATAACATTCTGAAGGTATCACATGGTAAGGCACAGCAAGCCAGCTAACTTAGATTTCTGTTTTTAAATGAAACTTCTAATGGCATCATGGGGACCCCACCTCATGACCTTATCTACTCCTTTTACTTCCCAAGGGCCCACTCTAAGTACCATTAACATGAATTCAGATATTCTGTTTCCAACACATGATCTTTTGGAAAACACATTCAAACCATAGTAATCACTTAGAACAGTTTAAATGTCCATATTCATGAAATGATTCTGTGGTTTCATCTACCAATGTTCCATTCTTTCAACAACTTGAATAATGGTAGACCATGGGCCTATGCCAGGTGTGCTCATCACCAAGTCCTAAGCCAGGAGTCCTCAGAGCCATTGATTGTACATCAATCATTGTCTCTCCATCTGACATCTGTTGTGCCTCCCCCTCACATACAATAATATTCATCACATATTGTTTTATGAAATAAAAATATTACAATCAATCACGCAACCAAAATAATAAGAACAAACAATTATTTGGTAAGTACCAACCAGGTGCCAGGTCCTGTTCTAGGATAGGGGATGAATATAAGCAAAAGAAACAAAAAGCTCTATCTTCACACCGTTGGCATTTAATGTATGCCTACATGATTAGTAAAATATCTGTTGATAGAACCAAACAGTATCTTCCCAACCCAAGAAGAAGGATGCTTAGTAATCAGAGCCCCCTTTGAAATTCAAAAGTGAGAAAATTTTCTTTTTAATTGATCAAAAACTCTACTACTATTAGAAAATTAGAGAGTCCTGTTCCTTCCACAATGTAATAGGATTTCTTCTTATTTTTTTTAGTTCCAAAAGTAAAGTTGTTTAATATATTAAGGTTATTAGACTTATTTTTATTCTCACATATCAATTTAATTTAGGATTCCATGAATTTTATTGTAATAAATAACAATATCTATCCCCTTTTTATTGCAACTCATGATAATGATGACCATTTCAGAGTCTCATATTTGTGCCATGATTTAGAAATGATTATAGGTTGCAACCCATGTAATTTCAATTTGCTTTAAAATAACTCCAACCTTTCCAAATATTTCATTTTCAAATTATATGTGTAAGAACAATGAATTTTTATTGAGTGCATACAATATGACTTTGAGTTTCTCCAGCATGAAATACACATGGTCATATACATGTGAATGCACCGAGAGGTACCGTCAGCCACTGGACAAGGAGATCCACATGATGCATTGCATCGAGGCCCTGGTGCCTGTTCCTTCACAGATACCCTGCCAGCCAAGGAGGCATTCCATGGCATTTTTACCGCTGGGTCACGCAACATAAAACAGCAGTGGCAAAAGAACACTTCTGCCTTGGTCAACAACTATGTACTCCCAGCTATCAAAGTAAACCAGGCTTTATTTACAGTGTCCAGACTTAAGCAACTAGTGAAGTTCAGCTAGTGATGGTTTCAGAAAGACGATTTTTATCTCCACTTTGGAAAACAGTGCCAGATGTTTACTTCTCAGGCCACAGGGCCTAGGACAACTTAACATGGCTGCATTAGTTTCCTTCTCTCGAGATAATAATAGTAGTTTCCTCACTGGTCTGTTAATAAGAATTAAAAGAGTTAATGAACTTAAAATGCCTGGCTTTCCTGAAATCCTATGAAGTTTTGCTAATTATTTTCATATTGTATTTCTGTCACCTGTTGTAATAAGTGCATGCTCAAGTTGAAATAATTAGAATTTTGATTGTTTTTTTCCTTAAAAATTTTAACTTTTAAAAACATTATCTGGGAATTCACACAGATCTATCTTTAAGATGACAGGCCCTTATTCATTTAGGTTTATTCGGCTGAATCTTGGCAACTGGGTATAATGTACGCATTGTTTAACTCAACCAATAGCTATTTCATTCCTACTGTGAGAGAAATTAAATACTTTTTGGTTCCAGCTCCTACCTCATAGCTTAATTAAATGTAAGCATACAATTAATTCCAAAAGCCAGGACCAGAGAGTCATTTGTCTTTCATTCTTTTGTCTGTATGTAATTTTCATCTCTGTAAGTTTTGCTATCTTTATAATATTTAAGTGAAAAGTTGTTTTTAAATGAAAATGCCTTTTCTATAGGCAACACCTGAACTTCAAGTCAGTGCTATAAAGCCATTGTTCAGGCACAGCTCTTGCAGCAGAGCCTACACAGACAGGGATAGTCATGCTATGGGGTGAACTGTGTCCTACAACCCTGAGTGGCAGTGAACCAGGTGTGTGAACAGCATCCATACTGAGGATGACCCTTAATATCTTTCCTCTGGAATTCACTGGTACTGGTGGCAGATGTGCCCTTTCACCCTGCTCCTCCTACACTGGCTACTCACTTCTGCTGGAGAGAGGAAAATAGGAGGAAGAGTAGTTTCCTTCCTCTATGCTGTACTTTGTTCGTCTAATTGGTAGCCGTTTGTCCTCTGGCTCTGCCATGAGACACATTGCTGACAAGTACATTCTTCACTGGATTTTCTTTATAAGTTGTGATTCATAACTGTCATGTAGATAATAATAAGCCAGGACACTTTTCTCATTTCCCTTACCCTTATTCTTTTTTTTTTTTTTTTTTTTTTTTTGCTTTACAGAAGAAACACAACAGAAAGATTAGAGTGTAATAAGCATGAAGTATAATTACTCTTCCTTTAATTGGAATTCATTGCACATTTCTGTCCTCTGTCCTCTTTTACCTGATTTACAATGTTAGGACTATAACTATTTTTTCCCTCTAATTTTTATATACAATATTGCAATGTTTTTGATCAACTTTATTTAAACATTGTGTTACTCAGCTTTCTATTACTGTAACCAAGTACTTGAGACAATCAACTTAAAAAAGAAGAAAGTTTTATTTTGACTTATATTTTAGAGATTTCAGTCTATGCTTAGGTAGACTCATTTCATTACATTTGGACTTGTCATGAGGTAGCACATCATGATGGGAAGCATAGACCAAAACAAATCCATTCACCTTATGGCAGTCAGGAGGGAAAGAAAGAAAGAGCAAAGTCTCACTATATCTTAAAGGTTTCATCACATCCCAATAGCATCAAGCTGGTGACTAACTTTTAACACATTATGCCCTTGGGAGACATTCAATGTCCAAACTATAGCAAACAGAAAATACAGAGTTCCCATATACCACCTATCGTACACACAGCCTTCTCCACTATCCATATTCTGCAACAGAGCAGTATATTTATTATAATCTGTGAACCTATATTGATGTACCATTATCACCTAACACCCATAGTTCACACTTGATGTTGCACATTCTAATTTTACAACTCCATAATGACAAATAGTTCCATTATAGTATCATATAGAGTAGCTTCCCTGCCCTAAAAATCCTCTCCATTCTACCTGTTCATTCCTCCCTTTCCTGACCCCTGACAACCCCTGATCTTTATACTGTCTTCACAGTCTCTTGCCTTTTCCAGAATGTCATACAGTGTGAATAGTCTTTTCAGACTGGCTTCTTTCACTTAATAATATGCATTTAAGTTTCTTCCATGTCATGTCATGGCTTTATAATTTCTTTTTTTTTTTTCTTCTTGGTTCTGGTGTTTGAACCCAGTCATACTCTGACCTACATTCCCAGTGCATTTTATTTTATTTTATTTTATTTTATTTTATTTTATTTTATATTTGAGACATGGCCTTGATAAGTTGCTTAGGACCTCACTAAGTGGCTGAGGCTGGTCTTGAACTTGGGATCCTCCTACTTCAACCTCCTGAGTCTCTGGGATTATAGACATGTGTCACCACACCCAGCTTTAATTCATTTCTTTGTAATGTTGAATAACATTCCATTGTTTGGATGAGTACAATTTGTTTATCCATTCTCCTACTGAAGGATATCTTAGTTGCATCTAGATTTTATGAATGAAGCTAATAAACATCTGTGTGCAGATTTTTGCATCGATTCAAGTTTTCTGTTCATTTAGGTAAATATGAAGATTGGTATTTACTAGAAGGTTGCTAATTTCCTCTCTATTTTAGGTTTCCTAAAAGGTTTTATAATAAATGTATATTGGATATTGTCAAATGCTTTTTCTGTGTCTATTAATATAATCATGGAGTTTTTCCTTTGTACCAATTTGATGTGATGGATTACATTCATTGAGTTTCGAATGTTGAAACAACCTTGAATACCTGAATTAAATCCCACTTGGTCATAATGTATAATTTTAAAAAAACCCTTGGATTCAATATGCTAATATTTTGTTGAAGATTTTTGCTTGTATGTCTATTGGTTACAATGTTC